>CAJQZN010042635.1:0-27105 GCA_907164685.1 Colias eurytheme
ATGATGGATTAAAAATTTTTTTTTAAATGTATTTTGTAAGTTAGCGTTTATGGCGTGTGTACTTTCTTTCAACGCCATCTATGAATTGTTTAGATTACTAATTGTAAACTATCTTCACTTCTTTGTAGGTGTTTGTATTTTGTAAGCATAAGGCCGGGACTCCACCAAAGCGGAGACGAGACGAGCGGAGAGGAGATGTTTTTTAAACAACCAATAGAATTGAGTCTCCTCTCCGCTCAGCTTCAGTGGAGATCGCTGTGCGGAGATGTGTAATATTTGTATGTCGCGATGGAAGCGGAGATGTGAGCTGTGCGCTGTGAGCTGTGTTTCTGTGAGCTGTGAGCTGTGTTTCCAAAACCGATGTTTTCATTTGTTTAGGTAGTATAAAGCTATCAATTCTGCTTCTTCAGACTGTAGTTCTTCTTCAAGTAAAAGAAGATACTTTTTTTGTAATAATAGCGACATCGTCTACCTTTCGTGTCAGAATGCGTACTGAGCAGTGAGCACTCAACGCCCCGCACCCGAGCTGAAAAACATCTCTTCTCGCACAGCACACAACACACCGCACACATCTCCGCTTTGGTGGAGTCCCGCGAGCTGAAAAACATCTCTTCTCGCACAGCACACAGCACACCGCACACATCTCTGCTTTGGTGGAGTCCCGGCCTAATCATGAAATAAGAGATGGTTCCAAGTTTAATATCTGCAAAAAAATACTAAGTACCTACTAACTTCCACTCAATTCCACTCACGATCGATACCTAGTATGGAGGATGAAAATATGTATTATTATAATTTACCATGACTGCTGTAACTATTCCCCAATTAAATGAAATGAATAAAATAGAACAAGAATTTGCACTGCAGGAATGACTGCAGGCTACATGTGCGTCTTCCATTGAGCTTTGTTTCTAATAACGTCCCGATCTCGATAAAGTAAAGTAATGCTAGTAATGATTAAATGCGTGAATCCAATGTTGATGTTGCGTTCTGCGTTGTTTAAAGCCTCACCAAATACAATTTGACTAATAATATACTTTTTGTGTGGTTATTGAATGGTGTGAGCATCGCGACCGACGGAAGCGAGACTGTATCGCGTTTGATTCACATATTAAATTGAAGAATGAAGCGTGGTTATCGGTTAGCTTCGCGACTGTATGGGATACCGGTGCGGAATCAGACAGCATCGATGCAAAGGCAAAAAAAAATTGATTTATTGTCATAATTAACTAAACTACACAGTTTTAACCACATCGTGTATGATAGAATATTCAACACGAATAAAAAAATATTATAATTCGAATTGGTTGCCGATATTAGCGCTCGTTTAATTCGGTTCACAATTATATTTTTTTAATAATTCAAGGAAACTAGGTATCAACTAGGTAGCTTATATATACCTATCTTTAGATTGGTGTTGATAATACAATATGGGTTATTAGGACTTCGGAGCAGTTTGAAAAAAATAAAAATACCAAATTTAATACATCAATTTATTAATCGGAATTTTAATACTGTATTACATAGAAGAAATGCACTTCTTAGAAACATTCAGAAGACCTCCCTTTGGGACAGTTTTATACGGAGCCTCTCTCCATTTTAACATACATACAATCGAGTTTGAATAAATACAAACTATGTACTTTTATAATGAATAATATTTATGAAGATCTGCATTGCCACATACTTAAAAATCTATTTATATTTTTGACAAACCGTAATTTGGAAAATAAATTCTTAAATATTTTGTATAGTTTAGCATGTACTACTATATGCCTATGAGATAATCTGGTTGATTAAATAAAATTTTGCAAATAAACAACAAATAATAAAACCTTTTCCATAACGTTAGTTTGTTGCTGCCACAAATTTGTCAACAACATCATCACAACAAAAAAGTGGGATTCACTTATGAAAAGAAATACCTACAAATTCAAGTCGGTGACTGCTTAGAAAGATGTTTTGACACATATCCAACATAGTGAATAATAAATTTTGGAAAAAACACACAGCACGAGAAAACTACCAATATAAATACAGACATCTTAATTCATTCAGTCAAAAGTGGAACGAGTATAAAATATTCAAATAGAAATAATCATAATCAGTCTTGTTTAGAGAAAAGTTTAATCAACGCGACGAAAGTGTTTAATAAACGCGCCTTGATAATAATATTAATTATCATCACACAATACAATATGTCAGATATGATGTCATTCCTTCTCTTGGACGTAACTAGTATATAAATTGCCTGTTAAGCTACTTAGTGTTATTATCACAGTTGTTTAGTAGAGGTGGGTACAGTACTTTGTACATATTTAAATACAGGAGCTCCCCCTGCAAATCCGTGACCATACTCGACATGACACGCTTGCCGATATTATACGCAACTATCTACTCTAGCCCGGCCGTCCTACTTCGAATAAATTATCTTTGTATAACAACTTTCACAAAACTAACGACAGTTCAGGCTAGAAGAATCATCTTTTAGATGAAAATATGCATAATTATACTCTATCATTGCAGTCTTTCTCTTATAATGTACATAAAAATTAAACCTCGTATCTGACATGTCCTATACGAGACCCACGTATTGTTCACCCCATACAAGTTTTTACCCGCGCGTCATAAACATACATCATCCATCATCCGAGATGCAGTCTAGAATGGGATTTCGAGATAATAACTATTACGTCCCTTTTGAACTGGTACAATTTTGTCACCTCAAGATAAAACGTGAAACTAAACTGAATAACAATAAAATATTAAACCTTACACCTATCATATAATACATCTGTGAATGACCTGAAAGCTTTGTAGTCACAAACATTCTTCATGAAATTCGCTCAAATAGTCAAAAAATATATTTTTTGTATAGTAAAACACTTTCCATACGGATGTGTTCTTATGTATTAACAATTGACAAACGAAACGATAGGTTATAGGATACAGTAATGAAATATCACAGATTTTTACCTCTTTGGACAGTAACGGGCTTCTAGAACAATTCACAATAAATACCTGCTTTATTTTGTACCAATTGACCTCTTTCCGCAGCCCTTAGAACCCCTTTACGTACAAAGAAACTCCAGTAAATAACTACTGATGTAATGTGTGAAATACAATTACAAAAATAATCGAAAAACAAATCTGACGAAATCACTTATTTGTCTAAGAAACGAATTGTAACCGTAGTTCGATTATTCGTATTAACGATCAAAATATTAATCTTCCTAAGTTAAATGCATGTATTTACATTTCTAACTTTGTTGAATGTCATAGGAGGAATTTAAAATTCAAAACCCTAATGTCTATGCTGTCTTCATAGACTCATACTTCTAGGCATAATACTCAATATAAGATCTAATTTTCGTAAAAAATAATGTTGACTCATAATGTGAGCAATATCACATTATATTACAAAAGAAAATATATGTCTTTATCTGGCAATACAGATGGTCTCGGTTGTATCAAAAGCATTTCAATTTTCTTATACTAAGTTGTCCCCCATTTTCACTGGATAAGATCATCATTAACAATAAAGTAATAATTTATATAAAATATTCAGATACTATATCAGCATTTGAAAACCTTCCCTAGAATTTCACACATCTTCTATATGTTTCGTGCATTTCGTACATCATACAGACATTTAAAACGAAAGGCACCCAGGGATACATAAGAGGGTACCAACACCGACTACTCTAACAAATAGTGATTTTTAAAATCTAAAGGTGGTAATGACTTACTGCTCATTTAATCCACCATAATTATGTGGACCATTTTTTGTTAGTCACAAAGCACAGTTGCTGGCCTAAATGATTTGTATATAGGTAAATTATAATTAAATTAATATAATATCCGTAACAGTTACTTTGAGTCTAATTTATTGGCAATTTTAATTAGGCAAGGTATGGTATGTCAAATATGAATATTTTCAAGCATTTTTACAATGTGACTAACAAAAAATTATCCCTAAAACTAACACACTTATTGTATATTTAGTAATTGAAATCGATCTGAAAGATAATTCACAAAAACATTTAGTTTACAATATCCAAGTATGTAATTGTCTCTCTCAAAAAAAAAACCAATCATCTTTTTTGTCAAAAATAGAACAAGCCATACAAATAAATGTGAATTGCAAGCTTTCAATCAGATCTAAAAAATTGTTAATTATTTTTAAATGACAATAATAAAAAAAAAAACACCTCCCAAATTTGAAATCTAACTGTTACAACTAAGTACGAATCAATCAAGTTTTAACAGCATTCATTAGAGACACCCAACTATCATGAAAAATATATGATATGATAAACAAATTAAAGTGCGCAACCTATAATTAAATTTAGGATCGCCAGAACCTTTTACACCTAACACAATTTTAAAATTAACTCTTCTTTGATTTAAATTAAATACAAAACTAAATAAAAACTTCCGTTTGTAAACATGGAATTTCATGTAAACTACTTTAAAATATATTTTCTGGCAAACCCATAGGATTGTTATGTTTATTGTTGAACAGGAGCAGCATATAGCAGAGGGCCTGGGGGTAGGTGTGGGTAGGGCACTCCAGCGCCGACCGCAGCTTGGTAGCCGCAGGGGCCTCCTCCACCGACACCGCCGCCGTAGAACTTGCCTCCTAGAAAAAATAAATGTCAATACAAATGAAAATTAACAAAATAATTATACAATGTAACATTGTCTAATAATGTGTGCGTGTACTAATGTTCACACATAAGAAGTGAAACTTCTTTATGACCTTATTTTTCAAAAAATTAATTTACTATATGAAACTTTACATAAATACGTCGAATCCCGCGTGGTAGGGATGAGAAAAAGATGGCGCGTAACGGAAAAATGTCACGATTAACGAAAAAATGTTATACTAAATTTTTTTCCAACCCCGATAAAGAAGTTTCACTTCAAAGATGTGAACAAAATAAAAGAACGAAAAAATTGTCTCTATAAGAAATCATACCAAGCATTTCCTGATGATGAGGATGCATTTGTGGATAGTGAGCGGTAGCAGCAAAGTGAGGAGGAGGTGATCCATAGGAGGAGCCCGATCCACTGGACTTGTTGCCGCTGTTGTTATTGTTGCGATATTGTTGGCCATTGTTACGCTGGTTGTTGTATGGGCGTTGTTGACCATACCCATTTTGGTTGTTGTATGCATTCTGATAACCATTGTTATAACCGCCCTGGTATGTCCCCATCGAGTCAAATACATTGGGACTCGGGAATGGTACTGGTTTCTGGTAATTGTTTTGTCTGTAGCCTTGATTATTCTGGTTCTGGTTTGAGAAGCGTGGTGGTTGTTGTGTAAAGTTTTGTGCCTGGAAAGTATTCTGTCCGTCATCACTGGATCCATTGGCCATCTTGTTATTCCACTGGTTGCTCTTTTGGCGTGGTGAGCTTGATCCACTGTTGTTTTCCTTACGCTGTTGCCAACGGTTGCGACCTGATAGTAAAGTAATAATGTAAATATCATGATCATTGTTTTTTATATAAAAATAATTGAAATCTCAAGTGCTTTTTTACCAGAGCTATTGTTGTTGGTTCTTGCCATTTCATTCAATTTAGCAGGTGGATTTTGTCCAGTTTCCCGGAGCACTCCCACGAGAGCGCGAGCTTGACGGGCATCTCCACTTGTGAAGTAAGTGTAAGCTGTACCAGACTGCTGGCAACGTCCTGTGCGACCTGTTACAAAAATTAATGTGAATTTCAATTAATATGTAAGGCATACATTAATAAAATAATTATTTATTACTAGGGGTCCGCCCCGGCTTCGCCCGTGGTACATGTTTATGTTTTCTCTACATAAGAACCATCCTCGTACTTCAAGGAATATAATAAAAAAAGAATTATCGAAATCGGTTCAGCCGTTCTCGAGTTATGCGCTTACCAACACATTTTGAGATTAATAATAATAATAATAATAAAATGGTCTTTATTTGATTCATTTTTATATATAAAGATTTAAAAGATATATTACCAATTCTATGAATATAATCTTCAGAGGAATTAGGGTAATCAAAGTTGACAACAAATTTGACATCTTCCACATCTAATCCACGTGCAGCTACATCAGTGGCAATAAGTATGGTTGTAGCTCCATTACGGAATTCTGTGAGAACAGCATCTCGTTCTGGTTGCGACTTGTCCCCATGGATGGCCAAAGCTTTATGCCCGTTACGACGCACGGCACGCGCAATATCATCAACCTAAAACATAATTAAAATTTGTATTTTTTAATTTTTAATTTGTTTAGAAGTTCTCAAACATCACATCTCATATTATAATGTAAATGAAACTTACCTTCTTTTTGGTCTCTACAAACACAATGACTTTATTGTCTTTTTCAGATGCAATCTCTTTCAGTAGGTTACTGAGCTTCATTTCCTTCTCATGTTCTTCACATACTTCAATGATTTGCTTTATGTTGTTGTTGGCAGACAGGTTAAGAGATCCAATGTTGACTTTAATGTAGTCAGTTAAGAAATCTTCAGCCAAAGCTTGAATCTCTTTTGGCCAGGTTGCAGACCACATCAAAACTTGACGATCAGGGCGGATTTGTTCAATGATTTTACGGATTTGAGGTTCAAAACCCATGTCTAACATCCTGTCAGCTTCATCAAGGACCAAATAAGTGCAACGGCGCAAGTTGGTTGTGCCCCTTTCCAAGAAATCAATCAGACGTCCTGGTGTAGCAATGACAATCTCAACACCTCTTTCTAAATCTCGAGCCTGGGGTCCCTTGGGGGAACCACCAAAGAGGCAAGTGTTTCTGATGCATCCACGGGCACTGTAAGCTTGGGCTACTGATTGAATTTGCTGCGCCAATTCACGAGTAGGGGCCAGAATGAGAGCAATGGGACCATCACCTCGCTGGATCCTCTGTTGATGAACAATATGAACTGCTGCAGGTAGCATGTATGCCAGCGTCTTACCAGATCCAGTGGATGCAATACCAACCATATCACGACCAGATAAAGCAATAGGCCATCCCTGTGCTTGGATGCCAGTAGGTTCTTCCCAACCTTGTTCCTTGATAGTGTTCAAAATATGGTCTGGGAAATTGCCTTCATCAAACTTCTGATTTGGTCTTGGCACATTATTACCACTCACAGTAATTTCCTTAGTAGCTCTGAACCTTTGGACCTCATCATCAGTACGAGATTCAACATTGGCATGTGGTTTATAGAAGTTCTTTTGAATTGTTTCAAGTTGTCCCATGTCCCATACAGGTTTAACTAATCCATCACCAGGATGTTTGGCTTTTCTGCTCTGTAACTTGCGGTCATTGAAATCTTGATTTTGTCCATTGTTGGAATTAAAAACTTTCTTTTGAATATACTGTTGCTGTTGAGCATTTGTTGGAGATCCATTCGGATTATTGTAATTTTTGGGAGCAAATCCATTCTTTTGGAAGCTATGTTGTTTAGGACCACCAAAATCATTTTTAGAGTTATAGAACTGCATATTGCTTCCAGATGCATTATCACCCTCATACTCTTTCTTTTGCATCTGATTGTTGTTATAGTTGTTTCTAGGTCTATATTCTTTTGGACCCCCAAAATCGTTCTGATTACCATTTTCATTTCTGTGGCCATTAAATTCTGGCCTTACACCATTGTAATCATTTCTGGGCCTAAAATTTTTGTTGCCCATATTATTTCTAGGGGCAAAGTTCTTAGGGCCTCCAAAGTCAGGGGGTCCATTGAAAAAAGGCATCTTACCGAATTGTTCATTCCGGTCTAAGCGAGGTCTGAAACTGAAATGTAATTTTATAGGTTTACATTTGAAATAAGAGTATTACTTGTAATACTTTATTTCAAATAATGCTTAGATTTTTCTTTTCAATATGCTTTTATTGACTTGCAACTGTGAACTGTATTAACCTTTACATCATGACCCATTTTTTTTATCCTGCTATGGATCACAAGGATTCAATAATTTTCTTATGTATACTCTGTATAAGAGCGAGAAACTTTTGTTGATTCTATCATTACATAAATTATTATTTATATAGATGTTGACTTTACTTAATTTAATAATTAAAGAACAGAATTGTTTTTATTATACAAATTTTAATATTTTTTGTTTTGATTTAGTATCAGTAAACCTTCATTATGCTATTTAAAATCCAATTTATTTGAAAAGTAATTAGGTAACAAATCCTTAATGAGATCATTATATGTGTATTTTCTTAATTTAAATCTGGTTTAAAATAAGAAAATACACTATCTACCCCAGCTTCACCCATGGTAAAAATTAATAGCCTATTGCACTCCAGGACCATGTAAACTGTAAATATGAAACAGTGAAAAAAAAATTGACTTTTCAAGTAAATATTGGTAATGTTCGAATAAAAAAACTCTTCAAATGTAAACAACTTCAACATTCAATGCACACAGCAATAATAAAACATTACTTGGAATATTTTTCAAGACTGGGTACAAGTATTAAAATAATTTGGAAAATCCAAAAGTGCACGCCTCATATTTTTTTTTTAATAAATATTTATTAATTATTATTTTTGTTTATTTAATAACAATTAAACCACATCGAATCAGACCCTGAAAAATGAAAGGGTTCTATTCCTGAGCATACTCAAGCGTAAGAGAAAAAAAAAGACTTGATTAGTAAAGTATTTCGGTCGCTATCGTGTTAACAAGAAAAAGGATCCGCACATACAGACACACGGACGTCCAAGACAGAACTTTTTTAAACTGTTTTTTAACTAGTTTAAATAACAAAAATGACATCAA
Source organism: Colias eurytheme (assembly GCA_907164685.1). Classification (NCBI taxonomy): domain Eukaryota; kingdom Metazoa; phylum Arthropoda; class Insecta; order Lepidoptera; family Pieridae; genus Colias; species Colias eurytheme. The sequence goes on from CAJQZN010042635.1 coordinate 8,775, forward strand.
AAATATCATGAACGTTAAAAATAGTGTTTTTTCTTAATATGTGTGTGTATGTATTATCTTACAAGTGCAATGTATGATACATAAAGACATTTTAAGTTTGAAAAATCAGATGTTTTGCGCGAAGTGACAGTAGTACCCACCTCAACGCTTCGCTTATGAGGCGTGCAATAATTTTTGAGAATAAGTTAAATCCGAAAAATGTCTAGATTAATAAGTAGCTAATAATGTAATCAAATTGCGATGCTATAATTAATGTAGGTATATAAGGTTGTATATCCTCTTTATGTAGCTTCAACTATACTCTATACAGTACAAGTAGACTCGACGCGTATGAAGGTCAATAATATCGCGCATGCTTAATAAGATCCACAAGTATAAAAAAAAAACTAATAAATTTTACAGAGAATTTCTATTGATTTCAAAGACAGTTTATATAACCAATACAATGGTGATTTCTAGAATTAGTTTTAAGCTTGACTATACGTATTGAATAACATTTTTCTATCCTCCATTTAATCAGCTGGACAAATTGCATTTCACAAAATGGCCGCTGCCTCAACCTATTCTAACATATTAAAACAATCACTTTCTAAGTCAATAAATAATATGAGCAAAATTAACTTACATTGGATGTTGATTATGAAAGCTGTTGTACTGCATTTTGAAGCTTTTATAGACCTCAGGAAAGATGTTTTATACGTGGTGGTGTAGGATGGAAAGTATCTGAAATTCACTCAAATTAGAATACTACAAGAAACTAATATTCTAAATGATAATATTTACTCAAAATTAGACTTAAACTTACCTCTCAAATGAGAGAATTTAGATATTTAATAAATTTGTCATTCACCAGAATCCACCTTACAGACCCGGCGAACGAACAACTCGATAATGAAAATATGGCGGACCTTCACCGGAAACGGCGGAAAGAGAAAAACGGAAACAGTTAAATGTATTGCTACTATTAAAAATAATGGAGGTTTCTGCGAGGTTTCATAATTAAAATGGTTTCATTGTATAGGTCCACCAGAATCTGATGGCATATTTATATTTAAAAAATAAAAGATTTTCATGTGGCAACTTTACTGGACCACTATCAAATTGGTTGTCAAATTATTTGTGTTGATGATTAATTTTTAGGATTTTGTCTTCAAAATCTTCGAAATGTCGATAAAACCGCTACGATCACAAGCAAGAGGTGTGGTCTACAATGTGTATAGAAAAATATTCGATGAAGAAGGGTCAAACACATCACAATTTTCAATTTTAAAGCGCGTGAAAGATTTTATTGCTAAGTTGGACTTACTCGTTTTGATACTTTAAATTAAAAATGTTATAAATATGTAACTATAATATTGTTTGTTGATTCAAATATAATTTTATGAAAACTTATTACAGGAGTTTCCAATTCGGCTATTTGTCAAGTCCAAGGTGTACAAGTCAATTTTATAATGTGTTAATACTTACGAAAATAAACATGATTTTATTTAATTATTGTTTTATTTTATAAAAAATTATAGACAATCGTTAAAATATATATTCTAGTACATAAGTTTTGATCTGCATTATCATTACATCAATATTTTCACATGCCATAGTGATATATATTACCTATTACCTTTATAAAAGTAATATGTACATGTCATAAGTACCTACTTACCTACATAATATTACGTGGATATCTCATTATTAAATACAGTATTATCCACTTGTGTAATGTGACTAATGATATTGAGGACAAAATAAAAAATACGCAGTATCAAGATCGTTCAGTCCATTTTCCCTAGGGTTGCACACTCAAAATTTTGATTTCGCTAATTGCCATCAGATTCTGGTTTACCTATAATTTCATTGCATTTTAATATAACGTTTTGCAATTGCAACTAAATGTGTGGCTTCTTTTCGTAATGTAAATCTATACTAATATTATAAAGAGGAAAGGTTTGTGTGTATGTATGTATGGTTTTCACGCATAAATTACTGGACCGATTTTGATGAAATTTGGCACAGATAATCTTTAGACCCTGAGAAAGAATATAGGCTACCTTTTATTGCGAAATATGTACCACGGGCGAAGCCGGGGTGGACCGCTAGTTATTTATAACATTATAGACTGTTCTGTGATTATAGATGAAAGATGTCGTCACCAATGCAAATTTAGCACCCCATCAATGGAATTTTGGGTCGAAAATGACCTTAATTGATAGGTCTCCGTTAGGCTCGGAGCCGTTAGGTCCTTTATGGTCCCAGTTTCTTTTTTGTTATAAGAATATTTTTTTTAATTATAATACCCGGGCGAGCCCGGGCGTGATCAACAAAAGATACCAAAACCAAAAATATAGTTTATATCTTTTTAAGGTTTATATAATTTCCGTAATCATGTTCAAGCCAAAGGTTCAAGCTAAACTCAAAAAGTACTGCATGTCCCCGTTTTCCAATTACAGCACTTAAGAGCGCATTATGCGACATAATGCTTAACGTTGAATGTTCCAACTACAGCAACGCTTCGCACAATCGAGCACTAGAAAAAGTAATGCGCGTGAATTGATGCGTGCAATCGATTTATCGTTAGTAGGTAATTATTAATTGTTGGAAAAAATTTTAAACTTTTATTACATCGTTCAAACTTTTTGGTCTTGGCAGTGTTCGGAACCGTTCGAACAGTTTCACTTTTACCGTGGTTTCATAAAACCACACAACAATTTTTTTCAACACTGAACTTAGCGCAACCTGCTGGTGCGTTTCATGTTCTAACCAAGCATCAGCATAATTCGGCATTGTGCGGCACTGAGTCGCATTATGCTCTGTAATTGGAAAACAGCCTGTGTGACTGCATAGATTTAGATATTTCAAATTTGGTACAGATACAGAGAGACCTGAGGAAACGACATAGGATAGGAAATCTCGGAAATCCCATGCGAACGGCCAACGGGAACTATGCGGGTTTTTCTTTGACTGCGGGTGAAGCCCTAGCGGAAAGCTAACTTGTCAAATATGAAAAGAACAAACACTGGCAAAAAGTCTTCGCCCCGTCTTCGCCCATTGCCATCATTCAGAAAAAAAATAAGTGTCAATTTCTAAAATGACTTATGACAATATAAAATCAGTGTCAGTGTCATTAGTTTGGTCATTAGCGCAGCGATATGCGATTTGTATGTATTTATTGAATTCTGTGGTTTCGTTCATCATGAAAAGGCATTATTGATTTTGTATCGATAAACAGAAATACGGTAATTAATTTAGGGGTAATACCGTCGAATTTTAAAAAACGTGTTCAAAAAGAAGGTAAGTTAATATGCATTCTCATTATATTTCAAATTACAAAACAAAAAAAGGTACTGAAATACTATCATTCATATATTAATATAACCATGAATTAAAATAAAAGTTTACAATTTTTTAATTTATTTTTTACTTCAATGTAGGTACATATACGGAACATTCAATGAATTTGTTTATTTAAGTGATACATAATACTCTTTAACTACTTTGATAAATTATGCGTTAAATTAATGATTTCGATAATAACTATTAAAGGATTGCAAAAAAGAATTTTTTTTTCATATACGATTCATGTTTTTAATTGAATTTCAATGAAAGAAATGGTTGAAATATGTTATGAAATAATGACGCCGCGCCGTAAATAAAAATCTCATAATTAGCATCATTTTTTATATGAATTATTTGATCTAATCCAAATAATTCTTTATTGTCAACAGTAAAAGTGCAAGATGGACACAGTAACTCCAGTACTTATGGATCCAGTAACTGATTATTTGTATCCGGCTCTATTTCAGTGTTTTACAATTATCTTATGCGGGTATGTAAACTATATGTATTTCTTAAATTTTATTTTTATACAAACATTATTTTTGCTTTTATGATTTTGCTTCTATAGTCTTAATTATCAATTAGAAACTTTCTTCAAGAACCATTCTGAATATAAAAAAATCCACATCAAAATCATAGCATAGTTGCATAGTTTTAAAGATCTTAGCGTACATGAGGACAGATAGATAAAGGGAAGTTTATTTTATACAGTGTAGTGTATATAAATATAGCAAAGGAATATTATTAATATCCATGCATAATTTTTTCACAGATATGTGGCAGGAAGACTTAATTTAGTCTCGAAATCTGAATCAAAAGGGATTGCAACATTTGTGGGAACATTTGCACTTCCATCATTAATATTTTTATCCCTAGCACGTCTAGATTTCAGTACTGTTAATTGGACTTTTCTCATAGCAATATTATTGGCAAAGAGCATTGTCTTCTTTGGTGTGATGATAGTTACGATTTTAGTGTCAAAACCTGCTAATTTAGGACAGGCTGGCATTTTTTCTATTTTCTGCACACAAAGTAATGATTTTGCTTTGGGTTATCCTATAAGTAAGTATACATCCAAAGAAATTAGTGTTTATCAACATTTTATACATTTTTGTCAAACATTATAATTTATTAAAAAATTATTTCAGTAAATGCTATATATGAAAAAACACATCCAGAATATTCTCTCTATTTGTATTTAATGGCTCCCATATCCTTGGCAATTTTAAATCCAATTGCTTTTGTTTTGATGGAAATTAATAAGCAAAGGGAGATAGAAAGATCTGCCCCAGATCCTGCGCAACGAAAGGAAATAAGTAAACCAAAGATGTTGTTACAAATTTTTAAAGGCATTGTGTATAATCCAGTGTTGGTGATGACTGTTTTGGGTATAGCGGGAAACATTATCTTTAAGCATAAACTGTCCATCTATATTGAAGGATTATTAGATGTAAGTTTGATTTTTTTTTCTATTAAATAATATCTGCATCAATATTGTGCAAAAATCAATATTTAAAATATGCATAATCATGTTATTTTTTTAGGTTTTTGGACAATCTTTCTCAGCAGCTGCTCTTTTCCTTTTGGGGTTACGTATGGTTGGTCAAATTACAAGGTTGAAGGGTGGAGCACTAGTCCTCCCTTGCGTTTTAATCATGGTGAAGTTGTAAGTTCCATAACTTTTATTATTGTTCTTAACAAAACTATATTTATGGGTAAAGAGAGGTCGCGAGAATTATAATAAAATACCTAATAAAAAAAGTATAGATACAGAAAGTAATTTTCATATCACAGCTTTACTAACTTCCATGAAATTTTATTTCAAGCAACTAAATTTTCCTGAATAATTTCAGAATCATTCTACCAGTAGTGATGCGAGAGTGTGTGAGTGGTTTACAAGCTGGTACTAATGAAAGTGATACACAATCACTTGCAACTTACGCATTTTTATATGGCACTATACCCACTGCACCGGCTGTGTTTGTTTTCTCAAATTTGTACCAATTGGAAATCGATTTGGTAAGTATTGTTGAGATAATTTTATTAATATTTATGATAATTAAAGTCATGTTGACGTGAGGCTAATCTGTTTTGTCATTTTGCTTTTTGTTAAATGTTAATTGTAATAATTAGCTATAATATAAACAATTTAAGAATATCCATTATCCACAGTGATAATAACCTACATAGTTATATGAAAGTTTATTTTTAAGAAAACTACAATTTCCTAAATAGCATTTTATAAGACCTAAAACTTGGTACACTCACTGATTAACCCATTGAGCCCCGGACGGCCAGATCCGACCGCGACACAATAGATTTTGGTGTCTGTGATTCCAGGGCCTGATGGATTAAAATATGCTTATATTCAACCATTCAGTAAAACTATTTTCAGCCCCAAAAATCCCCCTTTCCACCTTACGGCATTCGTGTCTTATCCGGATCGCGTCTTATCCGGATCCGGATAAAAAATACCCTATGTGGTAATCAAGATTAAAATCGATCTCTGTGTAAAATTTCATCTAGATCGATCGCCGTTATTAATGAAAAAGTAACAAACATTCACATAATCTCATCTCAATAAGTTTGTAAGGATGTATGGATGTATGGATGTATGGATGTATGGATGTTTGTTACTCTTTCACGTAAAAACTACTGAACCGATTACAATGAAATTTAGCACACATATAGAGGGTAACTTGGATTAACACATAGGATAGGTTTTATCCCGGAAATCCCACGGGAACAGGAACTATGCGGGTTTTCCTTTGAAAACGCGGGCGAAGCCGCGGGCGGAAATCTAGTATACATAATAAAACGATGTTACATAAATTGCTATATCAATATGTCAATGGACAGTTACACAAGTTTTTTATTCACGTAGGTATATCTTGTTTATAATAACCTTGATCACATTCTAAACTCTTTATCTTGAGTCGACCAGTTTTTCAATTACATGCTAATGATATACATCCGCCCAGTTAATTAATGCAATATTTTTTCTGTATCCAATATTATTTGGAAATTGTTGAATCCCACTTGCATTAATTACAACCTGCGTAATATTATTTAACTGCTTCCAAATTAAAAAATATGTCAAATAAAAAGATGAAAAGACATTTGGCCTTTGCTTTGTTGTCTTACTTTTTTATGAGTACCAATGATTATCATTAACCTTAGTCTAGATTTTACGTCAAGTATACAAACTGTATCTTAATATCTGAATACTATTATAAAGGCGAAAGTTTGTATGGATGTATGTTTGTTACTCTTTCACGTAAAAACTACTGAACCGATTACAATGAAATTTAGCACACATATAGAGGGTAACTTGGATTAACACATAGGATAGGTTTTATCCCGGAAATCCCACGGGAACGGGAACTATGCGGGTTTTCCTTTGAAAATGCGGGCGGAAATCTAGTATGAAATAAATATGCCAAAATGTATTAAATAGTTAGACGGGATTTGAATCCGCGTCGTAATTCGACCATAACGAAAACTTATTGAAGCAAAACAATTTTCTTCAATTGATTATATTATGTATCGATACATTTCCCCAATGTAACCCAATATAGCTGCTCGAGAGAAAAATGTTAGTGTCCGACCGAAACTGGTTTCCAGGCCGAAACCGAAACCGAAACCGAATGTTCGGCCGTGGCTTCAGTTTCGGCCGAAACCGAAACCGAAACTCACGTGGTCTAGTATGAAATTTCTAAAAATACTGAACTTTGGTGCATTTTACCTATTATTTTGCCTTAATTAGGGCATGAAAGGAAAACACAGTATATTAAATTTGTTGTAATCATTTATTTAATATAAAATAAAAAAATAATATTTTTATAATAACAAATTTAATTTTTATTATTTTTTCAAATTAAGTTCTCGGTAAAATCAGTCATCTAAATCAAATCAGTAATTGTTACTGTTACTTTAAATACTAAGTTTTGGTATTTTGAGATCTTTCTCTTTATTAAAGAGTCTTTAATACTTTGGATTGGTATTTGTACTTAGAAGAATAATAAGTCTCTTTTAGGTACCTCTTATATAAAAATAATAATTATTAATTACAATTACACCCAGTTCCAATCTCAACATAGATAATCAAAAATTGTTTCCACCAGCGTGGGTCAACCATGAACCAACGCTTTGACAGCGTCCGTCAAAGCGTTGCCGAGGGAAACTAAGTTAGGCGAACGTGAACGTGTGTGAACTAAGTTCACTGAACTTGCGAAATAAGTTTCGGAAACCGAAACTGAAACCGAAAGTTCGGTCGGACACTAAAAAATGTATGATCTATTTTGGGTTCAAATCATTGTCAGAATACCAATATAAATACATATATGTATATGTATACCTATACAAAAAAAAATGTAGAAAAAAAACACGCAAAATTTTATAGTATATTTACAGACTAGTAGATTCGCAAAGCTAATTATTATTAGCTTTGCGAATTTTGTATAGATCATAATAACAGTGTTTTTTGAATTACCTCATGATATATCAAAATCGAATCGAAGATCACACTACACAAGTAAAAATGTATTTGATATCTATATTACAGTTTTAAACAGACTTTTTTAATCTTATTTATGTTATGATAGGTATCTTAATTGTTTAATACTGTTCATCAAATGAGAATACATAAGTTATAAAAAATATAACCTGCATACAAAATATGCCCAAAAATGTAACCCTAACTGGCAGTCAGGTAAAAACAAGCTAATTAATTCCTAATAACTAATATCCTGCCGCTTAACTTATTATAAATCGCACGTTGTGTTTGCCAAAATAAATTTAAAATCCCCCATAACTATATACCTTCAAGAGTGATAAATATACAATTCTTTTTTTTTCTTTTAGATGGCTTCATCAATGGTTATTTGTACGTTTTTATCAGCGCCAATAACCTTCTTATCGGCCGAGATGATATCTATAAACAACGACTATGCGGACCAGATCAAACAATTCGGCTTCGATCTCTCCATAGTAGCACTGATTGCCGCATTATGGGTGCTTCTTGTATTCACTGTCACTAAGAAGTTTAAGAGAATGCCACATAGATTGACACTGTGCTTGAATTTAACACAGGTAATTATTCAATGTACCTACAATCGGTCTTTACCGATCACTTTCGGCACTAACATCTTTATGTTAGAGCCGAAAATGTAAAGGGTGGAAGTTTTATATGAGCTCTGGAGGAAAATGTACTTATAGTTAGAAACTAGCGAACTTTGCTTTATTTTTATAAGAAAAATAGAATTGCATTTAAAGATTTTCGAAAATTCATATTTTATTTTTATTATGTCTTTCAGATACTCCTTGCTATAAGCGTAATATGGGGTGGCCCTCTTAACACGTTCACTCCATCATTGAGCACTACCATCCAGCAATCTCTACAAATGTTTAGCGTTTATTCCTGTCTGCTGTGGACTTCAATGTTATCCGTTGGCTTATTTATGCTAGAGGTAAGTTATGTGAATAACAATTAATTAAGTTTCACAGGTAATTTTTAGTATTGTTTTTTCAAAGATGTTTTCGATCATACAAGGCAGAGTAGAAGGAAATATAGGTGAAATATAAATTTATGTGATAAATATTGATATAGTGCCTTTGTTTTTGAAGAGACGCATATCTATGAACCTCTCTTTAAATTCTCATTCAATGCTAACGATTAACCAAACTTTTATAAAATACGATAACTTCAATATATTATGTATTATGTTTGGTATGTTCTTGATAATGAACGTAATTGATATACAGTACATTGGCAGCACATATTCAATGTTTCGTTTCATCATGTTATCAGTTATTTAATTAATATCGAAACGAGACAAGGGTAGGTGATGTCAAATTTATTTTATCAACAATGTATATCAAATAGACCAATTTATTATAGTAAAAGTAAAAATTTGGTTCCTTCCTCAAACTATACAGGGTGTCCTATTTTATATACCGACTTCTCAATGGAAATTAAGTTCTGCATACGCTGATTATGTAAAAAATAATGAAACAACAGAACTACGTAAAAAATTGATCTAATTTTTCTTAAATTATGTGTTCAACTTCGCTCAGTCGGCAATCAGCATATATACCTCTTAATACCTCTTGTCTTTATTGTTACGAAAACATAACATATTAAGTATGTTTTTGTAAAAATAAATATTTTGTGTATTTTATGTGTTAAACGTAAGAACGCGAGCACGCTTGAAAAGATTATTATACAATATTGACATGTAGATTATATATTCTACAATTTTATGTCCAGAGCCGCGGGCCATGTTTCGTGGTAACTCTCTGGCCGGTACTGGCGTTCGTGGCGTGGGGCGCTCCCGCAGTGATGGTGGCGGCGCTGGTGCTCACCAAGCAGGCCAGCAGCGGCATCAACGCGGACGCCTGTGACGCGATACGACTTAGCGTGCTGTTCTTCTGTTTAACGGGTATGGTTTTATATAAAAAAAAGACGGGTTGCACTCCGGGAGTGCCGGCAGAAGTGAAAACTTGATTATTAACGTTCAGCATGTTTGATATTTTGGAATGGTATCCGTCTTACGCATGGAATATAAGGGCTAAAAAAAAATCCGTCTTACGCTTTTTCGATCAGGCCACGTGTCCTGACGCGAGCTTAAGATTTTATACCCAACGACGCTAAAGAAGTTTTCACTTCAAAAAACATTGAGATAATATTACTACGTATGGAGGAGACACCACGAACAAAATCTGTGCGCCATTTTTTTGCTCTAACTAAGTTTTAAAAATTATTATCTAGTAGACGCATGGACAACATAATTAATTCACATCATTGGGCTATGCTTTTTTACCTATTTTTATTATTCATTTATACTCAAATAAGCATAACTACACCACTATAAAGAACGATTTTGTACACATTGAGGTATTATTACTAGAGAGGGCACCACGAACAAAATCTGTGCGCGGCGCACGGCGGCGCGGGGCGGCTAGTGAGTCATACACTTTGTAGATATTCTGCCTCTTATTTCTTATAAATTAAAGCCAATCAATGTAACAAATAAATATTGTTTATCTTATTAAAAAAATATGAATAAACTTATCAATTAAGGCTGCAGTCTAGCAAAATTGCGTTTTCAACAAGTTATTTGACAATTTTTTCCCGGCTAATGAAATGATAAACTGAATTTTTTTTTCTTGTTTATCAATTAGTGTTATATACGCAAAGTGCGTGAATTTTTTCACATTTATAAAGTTACTTTATGTTACCTTAATCAGGCCTTCAAGACAAGTCTCTTTCCCCCAAAATCATTTCGAGCTAAGTTTGTGCACTCACTACGTTGCAACCGATTACAATTTACACAATCTGATCAGCGCATTATTATCCTTATATAGTCGTTATTAAAAACTGCTGAATACAATTGCCGAAAAACTTATGATTTTCTTAATTAGAACGTTATAAATTCATTAAATTTCCCATTTTTTGCCTTACAAAATCTATTGATAAATACTGCTAAAAGTTATTTTTTCCATTAATTTATTCGAGTTGGTTGAAGACCAATGAGTATTAATCCTTTAAAAATTTTTTTTTTTGAATTTTGATAATTCTTTAAATATTAAAAAAATATTTAAAATAATTAGGAAAAATCCTAGCGAATTTCTTTAGTCGCGCTCCTTGGGCCGGAGCGTTCTGACGTGTGCTCTACGCTCGATTTTCCTTCATACCGAAGTGAAAGTTGCTCTACTTATTAAATTTAATATTTTTGTTAATTGATTATTTTTATCTTAGTTTTGTGCAAATATTCGTATTTTTAAACATTTGATTTCGATATGGAAAATAAACGAAAAAAATACGCGTGTAACTACTAGAAAAAAAATTATCTTCGAACATAAAGTTAATGAAACCAAATAGATTGCAAAGGTGATTGGCAACAATTTCTTTATTTTACGGGGTGTCAGTAAAGGGATGTATATTTCTTTAAAACTAAAGTAAGCTCATAAATTTTCTTATAATATAATTTTTTTGAAGTTCCAAAAATGTTTATTTTTCGTTTGAGAAATACGAAATATAATATAAACTTGTATTGAGAACTTGAACTTCCCAAGTTCATCCGGGGAAATCCCCATACGGGGAAAATGATTTGTTTACTCCAAAATTGATCCGAGGTGTTTTAATTTTTTCTTCTAGTCATTTTCAACGTAGCGGCATGTTGTTTGATTATTAATTTTGTAACTTAAATACAGGATGTTGGTTTTATATTCTGATCTTACAGACGCGCTGACAAATTTAGTCCGCCATTTCTAGTTTAGTCTACCAACTCTAAGTACCAATATTAAAACGAATGGATTATCATCACATCATCAAAACTCAGATGTAATGGAAGATCACAATAACATAGAAAATTCAGTGGGTGTTGAGAACTAAACAAACAGAAGTAACAGAGACGCGAAGAATAAAAAAAGAGGACGAAAACGATAATTCGTTGATGCTTTCCCTTTTCGACGTATTGTTAGGGTACATCACCAATCTGCAAAAAACAAAACTGATGATTCCCAATTGCTGATTAAAAATGAAAAACAAATAATCGACAACAGTGGTGAAAATTTGCTGATCACAATGAAACATCCTTCAGTGGTAGCAGATTTACTCATTTCAAATGTATCGGTGAACAGCGTAAAGGAGAGGAGGACAGGAAAACATTATGAATGTGGATGGTGGATTGTATACAGGGTGTAATCGATAAGTATGTGCAGGTGATTATGACGTTATTATTGCAGGTATCAAAAAACTTAAAACTGATATCGAAATTACTTTACCTAATGAGCAAAATGACAATAATAACTTTTTAAAAGTATGACGAGAAATATCTAAAAAATTTACTTTATACACTCCCATATCAAAAAGGGAAAATGGGACTAGTAGAAGTTAAATGTCTAATTCCGGCAAAAGACATGAATGCGGAAGATGCGGTTAAAAAAAAATTTAATATTTGAAATACAATGCAAAAAATAACACTTTTGTCATAGATAAGAATCATGACTATTTTTTCCAAATTCAGGGACAACTAAACGTTGCAGAAGCAGAAGTCTGCTTATTTGCTGTTTGGACTGGAGTGAATCATTCGTTAAAAATAGAATATATAAAAAAGTATGTAACGTTTAGGCAAAATAAAATGATGGACCATTATCAAGATTTTACATAAATTGCCTACTGTCAGAATTGATTGATTCGAGACTTCAGCATTCGATGCCCATCAAGGACCCATCCTATATCATTCAAGCTATTGAAAAAAAAGAGATAAATCCAGTGCAACCGATAAAGCATCAGAATGCTAGCAAAAGATTTATTAGGTTTATCAATATAAATCTATATATTATACATAATATAATAAATCTGTAGAAGACGCGAAGACAGACATCCGCGCGGACGGAGTCGCGGGCGGAAGCTAGTCAGAAATAAATATCTTTTGTTTTCATTTGCGTATTTTTCTATTTTATAATTTTTTAACACAAACATTACATTTTTTTTATTAAATACAAAATTTGTTTATCCGTTTTATTAGTTAAACTGAACAACTTTTACTAAGAAACTTAGGTCGAAAAAAGTAAAAAAGAGTTATGCATTTTGTTTGGAAAGCTTATTTTTTTTTATATTTCGTCCAAATTTCTTCGTAAAAGTTGATCAGTTATATAAACATGAAGTTGAAGATATCAATAGAAAGTATTCGCAAATTTTGTGTACTGATAAAAAAAATCACCCGGTGTAATTTTCACGAAAATTGTTTCAAATTGTCATTTTTGGTACTTATTACGAATATTAAATTATACGAATGATTTAATTTTTAAAAATTAAGTGGAGCAACTTTCCCTTAGTACATTTGTATTATTTACATATAGGATGACAGGATGCATTTGTTTGCACTACTAGACCAAGCCCTTAAAACCAATCAATGAAACAAAAAAAATTGAGTTTGAGGCGATTGACTCTAAGGGAAAGCTTCTAGCTTTCCCTTCCACTTGTATGCACATAGAATATTCTAGAAGCTTCCCCTTCCAGTGAGCACGGGCTGCCTCATCTTGTACGTGAGGTTCCGTCGCCGCAGCGCTCAGTTCGCGAGCCTCTCCTCCGAGTCGCCGGAGGTATCACCCAATGAGTCATCGAGCCTTGTGGATAACGCTGAGCCCACTTCGCACACGCAATCCTTGTCCACTTATGGTGAGTTTATGGCTATTTTATAATTATCATAATATAAATAAATCTCGTGTCACAATGTTTGTCCTCAATGGACTCCTAAACCACTTAACCGATTATAATAAAATTCGCACACCATGTACAGTTTGATCCAACTTGAGAGATAGGATAGTTTAAACATGTAGGTACCACGGGCGAAGCCGGGTCGGACCGCTAGTTTTAAAATATAAATAAATAACAACAGTGTATGTGTAAAGACGTTTTATAAAACACATAAATGCAATTGTTTTGATTTGTGTTCACGACAGAACAATTCTATATCGTTGGAAACTAAAAACTTAAGTAAAGAGTCTCATAGAAAATATTAAATGGGTCACATATAGCAGTAACAAGGAGATGGCATTCGATTTTGAAAATCACATACTAATTCGTAGAAATTTTAAATCTTTAAATCTATACATATAATAAAATCGTAGGAAAGTCAAAACTGTACATTGAATATTTTTTTAAAAGAATACTTGATCCATGATCTATAATCGATATAGAAGCCAAAAATATAGTTTTTAGAATTTTTGTCTGTTTGTCGGTTTGTCTGTTTGTCTGTTTGTCTGTATGTATTTCCGGGCTAATCTCAGAAAGTACTGCATAGATTTACTTCAAATTTTGCATGAATATTCCTAAGAGGTCGGGTGAGGATAGTTTAAACATATTATCATGATATCACCTTCGCGGGAGGAGCTGTGAACCTTTATTTTTCTTACATATTCCGTGTACTACGACAGCGTACAATCTAAAGACTCATGTTTAAATGTTGGTTTCGAGTAAGCCATGCTATTATCTAGCTTTACAAAATAAAAACATGTATAAATGTCATTTACGTAATTTGGGCAGAGAAACAGTTTAATGAATTTAGTAGTATAAAGACAAATTTGAAACAGCGCCATCTATGAGATTTCGTAAAAATCAAATCAATTTACATGTTATCACTACTGAACAACTGTTGAAAATTAATAATTTAAATATAATCATGTTATTTATTTAACTCTTTAACCCATATCTTCCCTTCCCTATAAGGTGCGCTTATATTTCGTGTGAATATACTACATTTTTAAAAGTGAGGGTAGATGTTTATTATTTTAAGTCAAACTAGACACCATTACAATTAATCTAATATTGATTGTGTTCATTGGTTACATTTTTAATCTTCGTGTTTTATAAATTTATACTTAAAGAATAGAAAAAATTCGATCACGAGGCGGGACTCGAACCCACATAATTTCGTGATCGAATGTTTCTATTCTTTATAAATTTATTATTTATAAATTTATATTTATAAAGCATTTGAATAAATAAATAAATAAATAAATAAAATTAAAATAAATGTCATAAAACCAAAAATATCAAATTCAATCTTCGTGTTTTGTGAATTTTCACCATGCGTTCCCACAAAAGGTAAGTTGTTACTTTTATAGGTATTTATTTTTATAATGATAGCAATTCATGTTTTTTATTGGTTTTATAATGGTTTTATATTACACTTTTAGAATGAAATAATAAAATGATGAATTCTTTTTGACTTTTACAAGATTTTGAGGTGCGTTGGGAACAGTAGTTTGTTGATAAAATTTTATTTGTAAGTAGCTTTTTTTATTGATTTACAATTATTAACGTTTGATTTTTTATTTACAGATTCAATGTTCATAAAATTATATCGCCTTTGGAAGACTATTTCTGCTGACAATTTTACAACACCACTTGAAAATTGATGATTTGATGATGAAGATAGTGGCAGCAAGGATTAAGTGGAAATTAGTAATCATCCGCTTCGTCAATTTTTGACTGAAGTTAATGTCCAACGTATGGTTCAATCATTGGAAGTATCTCGGGCAATTTTGGAGGATATTTTTCAGGAAGGAGAGGAGGGGCAGCCAACCACATATCAAACTACTACGTTTTAGTACCGAAAAAAATGTTATTGCCAAATGAAACATAAATTTTGCACTCACAACTGTACAAGTTATGATTTTTATTCTGACTTTGCTGTTATCTGATTATAATATTTATCGTTATGGCTATCGAGGTACCGACCGTACTGGGATGAGAGTACATGATATTATACCTACTCATCATCCAGGATTGCTTAGGGCATTTTCACACTGAAAAAGATGTTTTCTTTGAATCGTAGTTGCTTCATTTATTTATTTTTAATCATTTTACATAATATGTTTTATATTTGCCCATTTTCATTATATTTTATAAATAAAATGGAACCAACATAACTTTGTTGTGTAGGTATTCATTTCTCTATTAATAATCCGTAGGCATATTTTCCGAGCACCCCATTTAAGGTGCGGTCCTGAAATTATAAAAAGTTAATGTATACTTTTGCCTAATATAAGCTCAAGATCATTTTTAGATAAAAATAACAAAAAGAACTTATTTATTAAGATTTAGTAGATAAAAGAAATTATGTTACGATTTTATAAGAAAACACAGTATATTTATTAGGCGGCGGTGATCTCTTCCAGGCAAAAGATATTCATCAGCTCAATAAAATTGAATAGTTGTTGTTAGTTATTCTTTAAATTCACTGATTGTAATGAGCATTTCCGCATGCAAGTTGTATCGTAGTTTAGATATATCATAGTTTTGACACATTACAGTTCCAACAAAACCCTCAAATTTTTGAGCAGAGTTGAGCAAAACAATTTAAAAAATGTGCTGTGTTAAGTATTATAGAAAAGGTTAGTTCGTTGATAATTATCATTTCTTCATCATTTACATGGGTGTTGTTAAATGTTAGTAAAAATAAACTTTGACTGTTAATACTTTTGTTCAGTATTTACCTGTATGATTATTGCTTGGTAACTAATATGTATATTTTATTATAAACATTAGTGTGATGTGAAACTAGCTGGATTTATTTTTACACACTCACAGCCATATATTTTATATTAAAATAGTGTAAATCATAATATTTTTTCACAATTAAAAATATTTCCTTTTTTCTGATGGTGTTGGCATCGAATTAAACCGCGCTGTCGTTTCGTTCACTAAAAGTGATGTTATGAGGACCGAATATGTAGCCGCCTCAACTTACGGAAACGAGAGTAACCTGCGTTGTCCGTTAGTTATTGTATAGTCGAATTTAACGTTACATGGAAATTGGAATCTAAATATATTATGTATACTTACTTAGGTATATTAAATCTGTACATGAAATATATTTCCTAAATAACTATCACGGGGTGATTAGGGATCGACACTGATGCCAAAGAAGCAAACAGTAAAATTTTTGTCCGTATAACCGGTATAGAAACAAAAACTACTCGACGGATTTAAACGAAACTTGGTACAATTATTTTTCATATTCCTGAGCAGAGCAGTAACTCCATTTTTAAGCTTTCGTCGCGTGTGCAACCTTAATGGTTAAAGCTACACAGAAATCATGTATGAAAGAAATGTTCTCCTTATTATATAAAAAATATCTCCCGACATCATAAATGTCTATCCTTTATGGTTGACTCACAATAACACGTGTAACTTCCGATAGCTTAGGAGTTCGAAGCTTTCTGATTATATTTGTCTATAACACTCTCAGTCCGTTTTAACTCAATTTTTATTTTCATGCATCAGTGCCACCTAAAAAATCTTTATCTCGAAATTCGAGCAAAGCTAAGAAAATGAGAAATAAGAGTTCTCAAGAATCGTTAGAGGTATACTCTAGGCCGAAAACAACACGTGTTATGCCGAGAACCTGAAACCGCTTCACAACGAGAATTGCGGCTCACAGCTGACCGCGAACGGCATGTACTATCCCGTGAGACCGAAACCTTCACTGAGAGGGTATAACGTCTCACAGCTGATCACGGCCGTCACATTTTATCTCGAGAATCTGAAACTTTTACTCAATATGAAGACCGTTTGACAAATGATAGGGTGCACCATAATATTATTCGATCTCTTGAAGATGAACATGAGCATAAGCAATAACTAGAGTACGGACGCGAATATTACAATTAATTGAGACAAAAACGATTATTAAGTTTGTTTAATGAGAGATTAAGAATTGAAACTATTCGGTCTCTGGAAACGGACGAATAGCGAGAGGCCCCTCTTACTGCAGACAGATTTCGCATAGTCTTAAGGCTGCAGTCTAGCAAAATTGCGTTTTCAACAAGTTATTTGACAATTTTTTCCTGGCTAATGAAATGATAAACTGAATTTTTTTTTCTTGTTTATCAATTAGTGTTATATACGCAATGCGCGTGAATTTTTTCCCATTTATAAAGTTACTTTATGTTACCTTAATCAGGCCTTCAAGATAAGTCTCTTTCCCCCAAAGACATTTCGAGCTAAGTTTGTGCACTCACTACGTTGCAACCGATTACAATTTACACAATCTGATCAGCGCATTATTATCCTTATATAGTCGTTATTAAAAACTGCTGAATACAATTGCCGAAAAACTTATGATTTTCTTAATTAGAACGTTATAAATTCATTAAATTTCCCATTTTTTGCCTTACAAAATCGATTGATAAATACTGCTAAAAGTCATTTTTTCCATTAATTTATTCGAGTTGGTTGAAGACCAATGAGTATTAATCCTTTAAAAATTTTTTTTTTTGAATTTTGATAATTCTTTAAATATTAAAAAAATATTTAAAATAATAAGGAAAAATCCTAGCGAATTTCTTTAGTCGCGCTCCTTGGGCCGGAGCGTTCTGACGTGTGCTCTACGCTCGATTTTCCTTCATACCGAAGTGAAAGTTGCTCTACTTCATTAAATTTAATATTTTTGTTAATTGATTATTTTTATCTTAGTTTTGTGCAAAT
>CAJQZN010042637.1:0-19402 GCA_907164685.1 Colias eurytheme
ACTTCAACATTTCAGAATATTATGAATCCAAATTATAATTTAAAGGAAAATAAAAGTTCAAAATGTTACACGTACGGGTTGTAGCATTAATGTTTACATACTTAGATAATAAAAACTATTCATCATATTTTGTTAATGAATTCAATAAGATATTCATGTGTGGTTTGTGGTCAGGAATGAGGTAGAGCAGAAGATATGGTAATTATCGTATTATAATTAGACTCCGATAGATGTGCTCACTTCGATAGTTCGCAAAGCAAATCCGACGAGCGTAAAGGATTGTAATTTGTGTGATCATATTAGATCAGATATTACAGAAATATTAGAAATAGGTCTAGTGAACAATCCTTTAAAAGATTTGCCTGCAGATCAGTACGGATTTAGTAGTAATATTTAGTACCAATATAGATAATATATTTATAGTACCTATATGGTTGTAAGATTAACGAAAGATAGAGTTGATTGGGATAGGTACCTCAAAAAGTTACACATTTCAATTCTTTCAACGAAAAACTTTTTATACACGTAGGTAATACACTTCATAAAGTTGTAACATAATAATCTTGTCAGTTCAAGTAAGTAGACTACATATACACAAACGATTACACAAATGTTGAACTTTTATCTTCTATTATAAAATTGTTTCAGTTTAACCTTCCTCCAAGAGAAAAGCAAAGAGAAGTACAACCCCAACTATGGGTACGAGCCGTACTGGGCGGACGGCGACTGGGTGCTAACGCAGACACCCTCGGGCTCCACGGAGCCGGGGCTCGCGTGTGGGGAGGAGTGCCATGATATGTTCTACAAGTTAGTCACTAGAATAAGTTTATGATGGGATGTGTGGCGAATCTATACTAGCTTCGTTCGGTGGATCGAAACCGTGTCAAAGCTTATATTCTGGTATTATCAGGTTTGGGCAAATATGCGGTAGAGGGAAGAACTACACGCACAAAACTTTTGAAAACTACTGCGAGTTGCTGAATCAAGATTGTACAGGGCGTGAGAGTAAGTATTTTGAAATCGTTTTTTGGGACATTGGATTTTATTACAAGATAATAATAATTTTAAGCACAGTTTCGAAGAATGGCTAGAAATCCTAACTTCAAAAAAAGGTACTTTTTGCAAAGGAAAAATAAAACATCCGATTGCAAAACCCAGATCCCTGAACATTAAGAGGATTTTACAGAGTCTCGAAACCTACGAAGCGAATATTTAATTAAATTTCAGGGACATCATTACTTGAACCTACTGTATATTTGACGGGTCTTACTATAATTTTCAGTAAATTTCATCTGTAAATATTTACCCGTGTAATTATTCTGGGGTATTTGTTATGAACGTGTTAATATCTCAGACACAGCAGTTAATAAAATCAATCAATACTTACGACCTAAAATATCTGCAATCATACTTTCTTTCAGAGTGGATGATAGCCTACCGAGGACCCTGTCAGGAGGAACTGAAGACCAGACCCACGAGACAAAAGGATCTTATTCCAAGAGCAGAGAAATATATAAAAGACTTTGAAATAAATAATCCTTCCACTGTGAAATTAAAATTTAAAACGCACAAAGCTCACGCGTAATCCATTAATGGAAATTAAATTTTCATTAATATATTGTTTTTAATGTCCTTACGAAAATCTTTTAAAGTTTATATAGTTAAATTATAATCTGGTATTGAAAAGGACAGGATTATAAAAATACAAATATCCGCTTTCGATCACGTAAAAATTGCAAACTTCATTTATTAATTTTTATTATAAAATCGCGTAATTGTGAAAGTTTGCATTTAATGTTACATGTTTATGAGAGCGTTCCTGATGCGAAAAATTCGCTCGTTAATTGTTAATTACAGCGCCGCTTAAAATGATTAAACGATTATTTGTAAAGCTGTATTTTACTGAAAAATATAATTACATACCCTGACAATATTTTCAAATACGCTTCTTAATAAAATAACAACAACTTTTGAAAATGTCTCAAGATTTACATTTATTGCCGTTGTCAAGGCTCGAATTACTATCAATTAAAATTTAATTAAAATTTGTCTAGAGAACACGAATAATATAAAAATGTATTCCAAACAATTCCCTTAAAAGCATTACAAACACAGTCTATAGTTTGCAGCTGCACAGCGGAATGCGAATAACAATTAAATTTATGAAACAATATTTAATATTGTTTCAAGAATATTGGTTAGTTGCAAACGGAAAGTTATAGCGCATACTTGCAGCTAGTTACCAGATAATTTTAATTAGTTTTCCAATAATGTCTTGGGACGTCATCTTTATGGCTATTCAAAGTTAGTCATATTTTGTTTTCACGTACACTCGTAGAGAAAGGCGGCTTTTTGGCAACTCAATCGTAGTATTTCTGTGATTTCTAACGACCATAAGTTGCAGAAATTATCACTTATGCCCTTATCGCATAGGTTAGTCCTATCTAGTTAAAGTGATTAGTGAGGAATATTGCGCTAGAGAGAATTATTTCCACTTCCACTATAGCATAATACTTGAAGAACTTTATGGTTTTCTAGTATAAAATTACTAATAAGAATTTTTGGATATGATAATATCTACATCGTGTTTGACCTACCTATTTATTAAAATGTTTCACAAGTCTGAAAGTATATCAATTACCAATTATTATTAGCATATGTTTATTGCATGGTACTTCACTTACTTATGCATGTTTGTAAACATTTTAATTTTGTTTATAAACATCGATTCAAATGTTTTTAAAGTCTTATTAGTATTTTAATAAATACTTCGGAATTCAATACAGTAATTTGTTTTATTTTAGTATGGAATATTTTGTACGTCCCGGTGGCGAATCAACGGATACCTGGTCCCAGGTCAGTAGATTTGTTTTAACTAAATCACTAAGACGATTTTGGTGAGATTTTCAGGGAAATTTTAAAGATTGTAAGGAACTTTGTTTTTGTTGTAATTTGTATTAATTGATAGTTTTATTTGTTGAATTACTGATAGTAATTACTTAGTATTGTTTTAGTATTTATAATTAATATAAAAATAATTAAATTACAATACCTACCCAATGTTAAATAGTATTTGAAATGAATGTGCCAATAAATCACAAAGAAGGGACATTTTAATTCAAACTCAATTAGGAGAACTTTAATTTCTTAGTTGTGAGAGCAACAACTTATTCGACCTTCGTATAACGACTCCTAGCCAAAGGTGTTGTTTTTGACAGTTGCGTAGTTGGAATCGATACAGTGACGGTCTAAGTGGTATTTAATCTTATATTCATTTTATATACTGCAGCGTAAAGTTATTGAGACTATCACAAACGTTTCAAATAAAGTAGTAAGCGAGATTAAGAATATATTGCGAAAAGTGAGCAGGAAGGTAAAATAAAAGATTACTTATAACAAATATTCATGACGATAAAAAGGGCGTGAAAAATCCAAGCTGTATGACATGGTAGA
Source organism: Colias eurytheme (assembly GCA_907164685.1). Lineage (NCBI taxonomy): Eukaryota > Metazoa > Arthropoda > Insecta > Lepidoptera > Pieridae > Colias > Colias eurytheme. The sequence continues at coordinate 3,454 of CAJQZN010042637.1, forward strand.
GTGTGCACTCTACCACGGAAGATGCCATATATTGTCCTAAAGATAATATTAAGGTCTCTTTTGAATACACTTAATGTACATGCACACACTAATTTAAGGTAGTCTTTCAAATAAATATCGCAAATATATAAAGACTCATATATAGAATCTAAAATAATGAAATATTTTGTTACTAACAATAATCTTAAAGTGAAAGAAGAAATGAAACAGCTCAATAATATTGAGAAATATATTACGACTATCCATATTGCCGATCTGGGAATTCATTCGATGTTAACGCTATATTCGTATAAAAATGAAAGGAAAAAATCCATACTAATATTATAAATGCGAAAGTAACTCTGTCTGTCTGTCTGTTACTCAATCACGCCTGAACTACTGAACCAATTTGCATGAAATTTGGTATAGATATATTTTGATACCCGAGAAAGGACATAGGATAGGTTTTATCCCGGAAATCCTACGGGAACGGGTTTTTCTCTGAAAACGCGGGCGAAGCCGCGGGCGGAAAGCTAGTATACAATATATTGATAGAATATCAAGAATGTTGCTCATTAACAGCATGTTGCAGGAAAATAAACCAAGATACGATTCTTAGAATACAGATCCCGTATTGTAGTTATGTTCGGGGGAAAATCTTATTTAACTTCCAACTGGTTTCTATTTATTAGCGTCTTTTGTACCATTTAATAATATATTGGAATGAAGTAGAAAATTATTGGACAGTTCTTAATAAATATTTAACTTAATTAATGTTAAACTCGACATCATAATTGTAACTTTTCAATATTCATTAAATGTTAATTTATGGTTTTATAACTAAGACTCATTAATAGTTAACTTATCATAATTACAAATAAGAGTAAACACATCTAGAATATACATATATCGAGAAAATTTAACGTTTTATTGGCATATTGATATAAATTCTTTGTCTTTTTCGTACCCCCATACCAGAGAGCACGTCAGACACACACAAAGTCCGCTATCTATTGACCGATCACTACCCTCGTCTATTGTGTGAACGCCTGTCTAGAATATTCTTAATCGCACAATATTTGATATTATGCATCTCGTATTTAAAGCTTTATAAGATTAAGCTTTAAGTGTTTTTTTATACGATATTATTACTGCTGCGATATTTGCCGATATTCTGCTGCTACAATTCAAAGAGTAGGTATATGTATATTATCAAGCCTTTGTATAATTAAGCAGATTGATTTGCACAATAAATGCATAATAGATGTTCAAATTGCAGTCTGTAGCACACCTTACAAATTTCGCTTGCAAAATTAGATGTTACGTTGTTAATATCAGTATTTCTTCATCTATTGATTATTTTACTATTTCGTTGTAGTATTTTGGAATACATAAAGGAACAGTTACCAGATTTGAACAAGAATTACAACCCGAATCACGGCTACGAGCCTTACTGGCCCGGGGGTGACTGGGTGTTCAAGGACCCCGAGTTGGGGCCCAATGAGACCACCACGAAGGTGCCCCTCGTTTGTGGAGAAGAGTGCAACTATCTTTATACGAGGTGGGGTGCAATATGATCTTAGTAATACTTTATATTATGGAGTCCTATTACAATTGGTTCAGTTCTTTCGATTATAGATTAATTCAAATAGTCAGAAACGATTGGATTTGGCGTGGAATATAATGTGAATGAAGCTACACCAGCATCTAGGATCATTACTCTTTTGCAAATAGATATGTATTATAAAATATATTACAATTTATATCGGGATTTCTTCGAAGAAGATATATTTAAATAGCTGTATTTTACTATTTCATATCTACATTTCTTCTTCAATAGATGAAACAATTTGATATGAATTTTAATATCCTCTTTGTGGGAGAGATATCATATACAATATCTGCAGAAATTGATATTATTAATATTTGCGGCCTTGACCCGACTGCCTGTTTCGATGTTGTCTACAGAAAATATCTATGATAAGTGATAAATAATGAATGTAGTATCGCAAAGCTTGGGAATAAGTAATGTGTTTCCCAAAAGCTTGTTCGACGGCACTTAATTAAAAATTGATTTTGTCATCGAAGTTTTAGACGAAATAAGATAAAATTAAACAAACTTTTCAGATTCTTAAAAATATTATAGAACGTATAAATTCTACTTTTCGACGGTTTTACAAATATTAACAGGTATTTTCATTTCATGTTTTATAGTATTGAAATAAGTAAGGCATGAATCGCGATCATATGGTAAATGTTTTAAAATATGTAATGACGATTCGAAATTGCTTCTAAAAGAAGTCTTATTGAATAAATAAATGTTTGAGTTTGAGTTTGAAAATGTTTTGAGGATCGGTTGAGCGAGGAGGCGTCGTCACGGTGCGGTGTAATGAAAATACACGGGTTCGATTCCCTCCTAATTATTATTTAATATCTTTTAAAATATTTTTTTGATTTTTTTACAGGATAGGTGCAGTGTGCGCTCGGCAAGCTAACAACGTGCACTACGAGCAATGCAGTGGCATATGGATCGGGTTCTGCCTGGGCTATCGGTACGACGAATTCCACCGCGGATTCTACACATTCGACACCTACTGCAAGTTCCTGGATGCGCAGTGCCGGACTGGCTTTAAGGATCGTGGGTTATTTCTCATTTTATGGATTTAACCTATTTAACTACTGTATCAACGTATCAACTGCGAGTTATATACCTACATATTATATATTTATATATTAAATATATACATATCTAAATTTTGTATCTATATATAGATTCTTAATCTATGTATAATTACTTAGTATTATATTATAATACATTATTAATAAAAATACAGGAACTGCTTTAAAATATTTTATAAAACAGTTGTTTAGTGTCCTATATATGTATATCCTATATTAATTTGGTGTAAAAAGTAAAAAATGTTGAAAACGGTCTAATATTTACTTACAGGCTGGCTTCTAGTTCACGAGGGGAATTGTTCGCACAACTTAGACAAATACTTCAAGCCGGTGTATACCCCAGGAGTCCTGTTCACAAGATTGTCTACTTACTTCCCCACGCTGATCCAAGCCTTCGAAGGTGCGTCCCTTCCACCCCCACTGCGGAAGGGTACTGAAGATATCGTCCCTGATTCGAACATACCGAAACCAGTTAGACTGCATATAAATAACGTGCTGCAAAATGCTTTGAGTGGGAGACTTAGTGATGAATAAATGTGTTTTTTTTAGTTTCTCTTTTTTCTTTACTCCCTCCCTCCTTGCCATGGACTTACCAAATTCTTGTAGAGAATTCACGCGATGTGTTTTCTTTATCATTTATACGAGTATGTTTGAGTTTGCTAATTTAAAAATGTAGCATACAGTGTGCGATCCTTTTTCAAAATGGAAAGCTACATGAAAACAGGAAAGGGTTTAACAGAAGGTACAATAAAATGAAATATAAAGTTCACTATATATTATAAAGAAGTGTAATGAAGCCGATTCTTTTTTGGTCAAATTAACAATGCAATTACGTTTTTCCCTTGACTGTACTAACCCTCTTTGCCGACTGTACCAGATCTGTCATTAACTGAGCGGCCAAATGTGAGATATTTTCCACATATGCCCATACAATGACCCACATTACCGCTTCAATGCATCATAATACACGCAAAACGATGCCCTAATGTGCTCGCTTAAAATAATTCCTCCTTCTTTGTGAAGCCAGTAATGGCCGACATTTTGCGTTCTTATCGCAGTAGGACTTATGTGGAACGATTTATTATTAGAAGAAGTATGATTGGAAATAATTATGAAGGTCTATGATTGTTTTAGATGTTATTGTTCTGAATGGCACGGCTAAATTGACCTCACATTGGAACAATTAATTTTATAAACATACTGTTCCTTACTCAGTGTAATTTTCATTTATTATGCTGCTTATTTAAAAAGTATTTTTATATTTAATCTCTTTTTATCCGTCTAATTATTTTGCCATGAACCTTTATCGCGTGAAATCCAGGCAAAGCTGTATAAGATACGTTTACATTATACTTTTTTAAGAATTTTAATGGAAAATTTTGTGCGCGAAAACAAATCTAATCAGTTGTAAAGTAATAAATAAATGACTTTAGTTCTATGTTTTTATAACTTCACAGTTCACACCTATTAAATTAAATCACACGCAAAAATGTAAACAAGCAATTATATTACAATAAGTTTAATGAAGATAGAAGATATTGTTTACATTAACAAATGTAAACAATATCTTACGCATGAATGCGGACAGTTTTTTAGGGAGCCGAAAATATATTTTTATATCATGTATTTTTATATGCTTTTCTTTCATACTCTTCCTTATTGGGAAGTATTATTTGTGATATTTTGTTATGATTGCATGATGGAAATTTTGGAAAGCTGTTATTCCATGTAGGTATTTCACAGTTCTATAAAAAGAAAGTGCCTGAGGGAAGTGTCGAAGCATTTTTGTATCATATTTTGTTTTACTCCCTTTCCAATTATTCTATAAATATAACAGTATCATTTTAGCCAATGTATCTCTAATGGGAGTCTTTAATGTAAAATTTTATATGTAGGTATCCCGTTTTATTTTTCAAAAGTCATAAGTGTCATTTTACTCATTAGGTAAAGTGCTTTCGATATCAGTTTAAAGTTTTTTTATATCTGCTATAGGTACCTACGAAATAATTGTCTGTGCACACTTAACGATTACACCCGGTATAACCAAAGAATCCTAATTTCACAAATTGACTTGTTTAATGTTTATTATTTAGCACAGATAAGATGATTGTTGAGAGAAATATAAACTAAAGTAATACGCATAGAGTAACAGTAAAATACAATAAAGAATCTGTTTATTTAGCTTTACATCAGAAAAGTGTAGGAAAATCTCGGAAATATAAATGAATGTCGCAGATTCTACGACATTCATTTGTATCTCTTGAGTGAGACAAATTTCATTATCAAATTGCAAATTACAACGGTTTTAACTTGAAAATAGTTATTAATTGGGTCTGAGAAGCGTTTCTAAATTGAGGCGAAGAAATCTCAAAAATAAAGTAAAATTTCAATATACTTTTTTAAACACTTAAATTGATTAAATTTTCGTATATTCAACAATAAGTCAAATTTCAATTAAATTTTAATTTTATTTGTCGCAGAATAAAGGTTGCTAAATGATTTTTATTCGTATATTATCATTGAAATAAAATTCAATTCAAAATCTTTTTATGTATTATTTGTTAAAGTGAAAGTGTCACGTCCATACGAATGGACAGATTTTCTTTAAATAAGTGATAGAGCCAGTTGTTCTTTTATTAAAATATTTTTTCCATAATATTGTACAAACGCTGATAAAATAAAATACACATTTGTGGCATGTCTAACGCACTTAGACGTACTACTATCACTCCTCACAAACTACATCTTATGGCCTCTGAAAGGGGAAGCTTAACACATAGCACAGAACAACCTATATCCAACATAATATATCACTGTAATTTCTATTCTATTAGAATGATATAGGGTTCTGTTTACCATGTCACAATTGTGGATATATGGTAATATTTGTGGATCGAATATACCGACCATGAAATGCATCGCCGACACAAAGTAAGGACTGAGGTCTCGAATGCTTAGGTTTCAAGCAATTTTTCTAAACCAATGCATTCCTCGATATTTTATTCACTATTTTAGTACTTCAATCTTCATTATTACATTCTTTCGCTTTACTTATATTGTTTTGTATTGTAATGGTGATTCATACTGTATAAAATAAATAAATTACAATTTTAAGGCTCTTAACAGATATATTAACAGATTGAGGGTAACTTCGTTTCAATAATTAATTATTTTAAATTAACATTAAATAATATTTGAAATGTATAACTTGATAATTTTTTTGCCATTTAAAACTTAATTATTCTTTATTTATAGTACAATATCAATTAGTTTTTATTGATTAGATTAGTGTAGTTAAACATACGCACATGTAAATAATCAAAGCGCACATGATATACCAGTAAACAATGGTATATATCCAGTTTTTACCATAAATTGTCGATAAATTCCGACCTTTCACCTTGAACCATGTACCTTTACATAATATGAGTAAATTATCTCATGTGTTTTAGATTTTGAAGCAAATTAATAATTAATTTTCTTCATAATTGGGTCGGTGAGTGTAAGCGTACTTACTAGAAGACTATTAAATAAAAAGTTTTTATAATTATTAATATCTAACACTAGCTGTGCTCCGCGGTTTCATCTGCATTGCTCCGCTCCCATTCCGCTCCTGTTGGTCTTAGCGTGATGATATACAGCATATTCTTTCCTCGATAAATGGGCTATCTTAACGCTGAAAGAATTTTCAAATCGAACACGTAATTCCCGAGATTAGCGCGTTCAAACAAACAAACTTTTGAGCTTTATAATATAAGTATAGATTGAATTCATAAGTAAAGTACTATTTAAATATAACAAATATTTATGAGACAAATAGACTGGAAAATGGAAAAATCCATTAATGAACTGAAAAATCATGTGTCAAAATACACATATTTTGGGTGAAATAAAATACATGTCATATTTTCTTATATTATTATTTTTAAACATCTTCGTCTACATTCCAAATTGGTTTTGAAAATAAAATAATTTTTAAAAAGTTGTTCGTCATACATAAATATCACGAATACGCTAAGCCGAAGATGTTGATCGAAATTTCTATATAACTATATGTATAAAGTTATAATTTATTCGAGAGAAATCTTTGTAGATAAGCTTAAGTGTATAATTGTGTTTATTTAATATGATTTTATGAATGAGATATCTGTATCTACACAAAATTTATTGTTATTAATTTTCTTAATTTACTAATTACTACTACTTCTTTATCTTTACTCGTTTATATTGGCTTCTTATAGGATTAGTTTGGTGTCCGTCTGTCTGTCTGTCATCAACTTTTTTCTCAGGAGCACGTGGAGGTATCAAGCTGAAATTTATATTGAATACTGATACTGAAAACTACGGTCCCTTGGTGTGAAAAAATAAAACTTATAAGTCAACGTAATCAAAAGATACATCCGTAAATTCTTTAAAATTTTCGCAAATTTCGTCATTCGCAAGGGAATCAAACCTACATTATACTTCCCATGAACACAGAGTGATGAAATTTGTTACAAAGTAACGTCTTATAACGTAGATATAGGAATAATTGCGAAAAACATGTATTTTTAATTACATTATATTATAATTATTAAGCTATTGTAAAGCTTCTATCGCGGGCCTTGAGCCCGGCGACCGAATGTAAAAATTCCGCAACGAAATAACCTAACCCTATGCAATAGCTTTACCGCGGCAGTCTACGAGTGCTACATGTCTTTTTTTATAATTTTAAACTTACAACCCCTTTACTCCTCAACTCTTACATGTATTAAATTGATATTCACATCAAAAACTCAGGTCTTTATTACCTTGCCGTATTACATTCAACTTCTATGTCAACGCAATCAGAAGAAATAGCAATTAAAGCCGCATATTCTGAAACTCGTGCAGTAGCTCATGCTACTTGCAAGGGAATCAAAGTCTACCCGTGAACGCAAGTCTTGAAGCAATATCTTATAGCACAGATAAAGGAAAATTGCTAAAAACGTAAATTTGAAAGTTACAACATAATAAAAAATGGGTTTGTTCGGAGCCCTCGGTGCGCGAGTCCGACTTGCACTTGGGCGGTTTTATTTAGGGAATAACAAGTTATCTCATGCTTTGTATCTTTATTTGTAATATTCTTCACGGGTTTGATCACCATTATCAGTGCTGACCTCCGTGACGTCACACAATTACTATATATATATACCTGTTCCTACACACAATATAGTTTTACATTGATACAAGCTGTGAAGATGGGAAGGCTTACAAAGGAACAAAAACAGTTTTATGAGGAAAATGGGTATATAGTGTTGAAGAAGCTGATTAAAGGAAAGGAATTGGAACGGTTATCAGAGGAATACGATAAATTATTTAAAAGGAAAAATGATGGAAAATTGGAAAGTTCCTGGGTTGGGAGTGAGGAGAATCACAGAGCCAGCGATAGTCCATACACTGTAAGTAGTATTTTTAATTGGCCATGTAACATTTCGATTTTCATTGCTTCATACTAGATGAATTCTCCACTTGGTGATTATTATCTAATAGCATGTTAAAAAATAGACGTAGTTTTTAATACTTTATGTAATTGATCGATCGGTTAAATAGAACCCAAAGGCCATAAATATAGTACGCACTCAAGTGGATCGCTCCCTGGGTATAGTGGTTGACGTATGAGCAGAGTAACTAGTCCTAGGTTAGATTTCCGGTGAGAAAAATATATCGATCTGTTGGGACATAAAATAACCTGTTTGCCGTAAAGAAAAAGGTGAAACAGATGTATAATGCATTTGCCACATAGCTCCCAAGTGGATACAGGACTTAGAACGAACTAAATTGGAATGATACCTGATTAAACCGCTCTTAACCTTCTATTTCAATAAATGTTTATTTGCCGGTATAACAAAACTTACGTAAAATAACAACACTGTTATGAGAAAATGGTCCTCATTGAGGCAATGTTTACAAATTATAATAATCAGGCAGATAACATTTTATGGATCGTTAATTTTTATCTATTACCAGGGCGTAGTAATTATATCGTATAAAAAATTCCGCAAGATACTTAAATGATGAGCTGATAGAAAACAGGAAAATAACAATATTTTTAAGTCATATCTATACTAATATAATAAAGCTGAAGAGTTTGTTTGTTTGTTTGTATGCGCTGATCTCAGGAACTACTGGTCCGATTTGAAAAATTCTTTAGGTATTAGATAGCCCATTTATCGAGGAAGGCTATCTAAGGATAAAGCTAAGGTGAAACCGCGGGGCACAGCTTGTTAATAATATCTTTCAGTTTCATGTGCAATAATGATGTAAATGGAGAATTATTTATCATCATTTGTAAATTCCGGACATCAGAATATCCTAGACAAGTTACCAAAGATAATAAAAGTAATCCAACACAATACGTATTGTTATAAATTATTAATTAAATTAAAATATAACAAAACTATTGATACGGGGAAGTTCTTTTCATTAGCAGTTAATATTGCATTACCCCATATAAGCTTTGTTTCATTTGTCCGATTCGTGGAATTCTTCAGTTTTGCACAAAACAATAGTTCGAATTATACAATAATTATCATCTCTATAACATTGCTATCAATATTATTAATGTTGGTGACCTAAATGAATCATTACGTAAATATTTATTTTAATCCGATATCAAAACAAAACAATTCTATACTTACTAGACGTAATCACCTGCTTTTTTATTGGCATTCCAAGCTATCTCTACAGATTTTGTCAAATAATTTTAATTCATTATAATTGAAAGAGACAAACATTAATATCAAGTAGTACCTATCAAGGAGTTCAATAAAAAATGATTTCAGGTAAAAGGTATCCACAATCTGCAAATGCACCACGCTGTGTTCGGCAAGTATCTATACAACGACGATCTTCTGGATGCTATTGAGGACATAATCGGTACCGAGAATATCGCCCTGCACCACACCAAGGCGCACTACAAGCCGCCGGAGAAGGGAGCCGCGTATCCAATGCATCAGGTAGTTTTAATTACTTTTAAATTATTATTTTGCTTTGAAGTGGGTTAAGTTGGTAAACAGGTTTGAGTTAACAGTGTTCTGTTTGAATATTAATGTTATTTTTTAAAAAAGAATTGAACTTTTTAAGTATTGGTGGAAAAATAAAGAATAACAACGGAAAGTTATAGGCTTAAATTTTAAGAGATTAGAAAATTCTCAAATTTCATCATTCATTTTCTCCTATAATAATCAGTATGTATAATAATTATTGTCTCTGTCGCTACATCAATTAATTGGGCACTTATTTTCTCCATGTAGTGTATATTTAATCGATCATGAACTGTTACCATTCTGAATTAAAATTTTACTCCACTTTTGTGATTTCTGCAGGATTATCCCTACTTCCCGTATGCGAAGGACTCCATGACAGCAGCTCTATTATTCCTTGATGATGCTGATGTTGAAAACGGGACGCTGTTCGTGTATCCCGGCTCTCACAAACTGGGACCTCTGGAAGACATGGGACCTAAGGAAGGCAGTAACTTCCATTATGTTGATCAGGTAATTCGCTTTAATGAAGTCTAGCAGATAACTCAGTGATTGAAATCTGAAAAGTAGTATTGTGTTATAATTTTATTTGACGTTATGAATGTTTTTAGTTGGATGATTCTGATGTTGATTAATATAATATGTAAAGAATAAGTATTAAACTTCGTCAGCTGTAATTTGTTTTTTATAAGAATACCGCTTTGGTTCATAATTTGTTTCTATCAATTTGGTAAGATAATTCATGACTACTGACTAATAATGACGAGCAAACAAATACATTTAAATCTTCAATTTCCAACTATTTAAGTAACACATTATTTATAGAAAAAGTTCCCCCTCGAGAAGGCACTACCCGTGATCGTAGAAGCAGGTGATGTGGTCATCTTTAGCTACCTGATGGTCCACGGCAGCTCCCCCAACCTGTCTCAGCGTCCCCGCCGCATGCTGCTAGCACAAGTGTATGATGCCCACGACAAGCCGGTCGGTGGAGAGCCTGGGCAACCTGGCAAGGGCTGGTTACTCCGGGGGGTGAACCTGGATAGAGACGCCACTGTTACTAATAGAGCCAAGGATTGATATATTAAATAATATAAGCTGTACATAATGATACTGTTTTATTTCATTGGAGTGTTAGAGAAATAAGATAATTTGTCTCAATTTTCTTCGAATTACAATATGTTGTATGTACATTAAAAATGTATATCTCTCAATGCAAATGGTTTTAAAAATGCATTTATAAATACTAACGGATATTCCAAGTTTGAAATATATTCCAAATAAGATGTAAATCACAAAACCATTCTTCAATTTACATTTCTTTCAAGATTTTTACTGAAAAATAAAATACAAAGATAGATTATTAACTGACAATATACAATAAAAGACAAAAAATATCCTCCTATCAATTAATTATTATTAAACCAAAAATCGGAATCCCTTAAAGTAAGACATGTTAAACACTAATTATATTTACAGGATCATATGAAAGTCTACATTATTGTAACGTAAATTCGCTGGCTCAAGCGGTCGTGTTTTAATCAAATTTCATCTACTTTCATTAATATTTCGTAAACATAATTAATACGAAAAGGGATTATCCTCTGAATATGTGAAAACTTTCGTGAGCAAGCTTTGTTGATTAATTGTTACCGACATTTGTAATCTTATTAACACACTAACTTACAAACAAACAGTAGAAAGATATATATGTTACGGCTAAAGGTAGGTGAGAACATAAACTTAAGATTAGCCGGCTAAACTTAGGTTTATTTTCGACGAGGTGTTAATGTTAGTTTGTTCTATCTTTAGCCGGCTAAACTTAAGTGTAACCGCAGGCCCGTGGCTAAAAATGTCGGGGTGGGTAGATTTGGTTACTATAATACATGTAAGGAACAGGGCGAGTGTTTTCTGGCACTTCGCCGGCTGCTGCCGCAGCACGCTCGCTGCGCTCGCTCGGCTCGTGCGGGTCTTAAGAGTTCTAACCTAACCTAACCTAGCCACCAGCTTTCTGCCCTGAGTCGGGGTGGGTAGATTTGGTTACTATAATACATGTAAGGAACAGGGCGAGTGTTTTCTGGCACTGTGCGGGCCCCTCAAGCCCTCCACCGGCCCGGCGCTAACCAAATCTACCCACCCCGACATTTTTAGCCACGGGCCTGCGGTTACACTTAAGTTTAGCCGGCTAAAGATAGAACAAAGTAACATTAACACCTCGTCGAAAATAAACCTAAGTTTAGCCGGCTAATCTTAAGTTTATGTTCTCACCTACCTTTAGCCGTGACATATATACTTTATGGTTAATTTTCCTATTGGTGGGAACTAATAAAATGATTAAATATAGCATTTATATTATAGCTGATGACATTTTATAAAAGGCTAATTTAAAATTCATGAATTAAAAAAGGACACTATTAATATAGATAATATTTGACTTTAATTTTGACTCATCAATAAGCAACTACTATGTTTAAATTTATTTGTATAGAATTTAGATTTTTGATATATGTATTTCTATTGCCATTTTACGCGAACAAAATCACGTACTTGCTAGTATAAAATACAAAAAAACTTATCTAAATATTTGCAGACAGCTAAAACATGTTTTAATACTCTCAGCTTAGCTTAGATAAAACGTATAAACTCATGAATAATACATTAGGTTTTCTTTTACAAATACCTAAATGGACTTCATGGAAGTAATATAGTTGCTGTATAAATATTAATAAAATATTTATATTCTAAATAAATTGACGCAGAAATGACGCTTGAAAACTTACTAACTATATAACAGAATTATTGCTTTAAAATAAACTTTCTATTATTAGTTGAAAACAACAGTTCATCCATAGAGCTATGTTTAAAATAAAAAAAACACAACAATATTCGGGCCAATTATAGTTTTAGGATGCAAAAATAATGCATTTTTTAATAAACATTGACCATCAATAAAGCTACTCCCTAAATCCGCAGCCAACACATCGCAATTGCATTCACGACGCAAATTGCAGACAAATTTGAAAAACTTCATTGTTTATGCATTAAATAATTGGGAAGCTTTTAAATGCGTCCATTATTCATTGATAAACAATGGATGGAGTTTCGCAAAATGGCGAATGATTTGAGAAAGAAATTGTCGGTTCATTTGCGCGAGACGTTAATCCCGGATTATACACGAGTTCGGGATTTGAGCGAAAATAATGAGGTGGCTGCAAAGATTCGAGCATAGAACCGACGCGGACATGGTATGGTCTTACTAGTTTTAGTAGCTGCTAAAACTAGTTACACCATACCATGTCCGCGTCACGAACACTATATAGGTAGTACACATAATGTAGGTAACCTGTAGGGCACTAAACATTGTTTGGTCTGTGTATCCCTGCTTATTAGTTTTATTAGAGAACTTAAACTACAAAATTTGTTAGGCGTGTTACTAGTGTGAAGCAGACTTTATAATTATCCCGCAGTTTGTATTATACAAATTCACAATTATAACTAACAATGATTACAGCAAGACTGTCTGGATCGCTTTGCGTATTACAAAGACCTTTGTTGTAGCACTGTAAATGTTTAGTACAATATAGCTGAACACTCAGATAATAATATGTAAATTTCCAAATATTCTTTGTCTTAAGAATGAAGCGTGCAGTCTAGGGGCTGCTTCCAGCAGATCTTCGTATGTTTTTCACCGTATATTTATATTAGAACGATGATGCGGGCGTCAGTTTGATCTTATATTTGGTACATGTAATTTATCTTCATTTCTTTGTACCGGCGTGGCGCTTTCTCTTGTTAATGTTGAATTTGTGTTCTTACTCGTTACGAGTGCTTTTTAACATTTGACGTGGGGATCAGTGGAATTTAAGTAATGTTTCGTTAAAGGCTTTGAATAGATGTTAACTGTTATATGGATAATATTCATTTATTATTCGTATAGAATATGCAATATTTACTGAAGTACCTAAGTCAAAGCAAGACTTAAATGATTACAAAATTGTTCATAAAATTAATAGCTCGAAATCTCATAAGCTTGCAATAAGTACCAGTCAAAATTGTAATGAATGTAATACGTGGAACCTTTTGCAACCTCTGACCTACACAGCATAAAAGCTGTACCTTTAACCAAATAATACGTGTTACTTTTTACAATATTGGTTCTTTGACCTACACGGCATAAAAGCTGATAATCAAATCTTTGGTTCTCCACTACTGATAAAAATAACTATCCATCTAGCAGCGCAGGAGGCTTTGCAAGGTCTTCTACGTGTCCCATTAGACTAAACTCCCATTTCGTCACCTTGTTAAACTTAATTGTCAAAATATAGAGCTCGCTAACTACAGGACTATCACTCTGGGTAACAAGCATATTCCCCACAATTTATAAAATAGATTCCAAGTTTTCTGCACATGAAATGAGACGTATAAAGAGCAGTAAGCATACGAGCAGCACGGTATTGATAAGTACGCGTGCTTGCGAATGTAAGTGCAGCCTTTAACTGGTTAATTAAACTTTACTGGGGCCAATTAAAGTTAATCCTTGTACTGCTAACGATGCTGTGAAATAGTTTACTAATTACCTCTTACCATCCGATTATAAGTTGAATACGCATTGATGTTATTGCGTGTGTATTAATGCAGACGAGACGTGAGCTAGACGATGTATTAAAAACTATTGAATCATTCATTTATGTAGATTGAACGAATGATTACATTCGACAACATGATTTGACTGACATTTAAAGACAACCATTCAATTTAGCTTTAGGGCAATTTATAATTTAAGCTATTGCATAGCTTCTATCGCGGGCCTTGAATTCCGTAACGAAAATAACCTCACGCTCCCCACTCCAACGGGCACGGAGATGTGGCTTGAAGGCATGCTATGCAATAGCTTTACCGCGGCAGTCCCCGAGTGCCACACGTCTTAATAAAATAAAATAATAAATTATGTAACTTATAAATAGTAATATTGCATAAACAAATGAGTTTATTATACACTAAATAAAGGCTTTGCAGAGCGTCATGATCTTAGAATCATGACATTATGCTGAACAAAGACCTTTTCGGAGAACACAATTTGAATGCTCATTTTCAGGCGTTACTTCTATTTCATGTTTCTCTCAGTTTTTTAATGAGTATACGTTTATTTATTCATAAATAAATTATTTAAAATATATTATTGGGTAGCTCTATATATCTAATCCTAATACTATTATAAAGGCGAAAGTTTGTATGTATGGATGTTTGACGCAAATACTACTGAACCGATTACAATGCAATTAAGCACACATATAGAGGGTAACTTGGATTAACACATAGAATAGGTTTTATCCCGGAAATCCCACGGGAACGGGTTTTTCTTTGAAAACGCGGGCGAAGCCGCGGGCGGAAAGCTAGTATTGTATAAAATTAGCATATTATACCAATAAATAATCTAAAACAGATTGGCATATATCAGTACCTACGCTGTTAGTATGACAAAAGTGAAACTAAGAATTAAAGTTTATGTTTTTTTTTTCAATAACGAAATGAACATCCACATTTTCCACCAAATAAAGTCTATCCCGCTAAACATAAATCGATTACTGCGATTAATAGCAAGTTCAAAGGTGCAACCGTAACGCACTTACTACAAAAAATGATACACAGAGTGACATTTCGTTTTTTCAATAAACGGATCACGAGTGAAAAGCCCGTTTTAGCTCAGATTGAAGACCTGAAAGACCGGATAACACTAAGCTGGTCACACGGCTCTGGCTGCCGATCAGCCAATTCGTTTTGCGTTTGTAAGCCGAATTGATCGGAGACTGCCTTTGATCCCAGTTTTCATGTTATGTAAACGGTGAATGTACGTCTTGTTATAACGATGCTGTGTGATTTTCTGGCTTAACGGTTTTTCAGATTTTTGAGGAATTTTTATCCTCTGTAAGTTTTTTTTTTTTTTTTTTTTTTTTATTAACAATAGCCAGGCATTTGACTGCATCCTACCTGATGGTAAGTAGTGATGCAGTCTATGAGTGAGCATGCCTGCCTAGAAAGAGCCTATTCACTTTTACTCTGAACAGATCCGGATTATAGGTTTCTGGAAAGACAGACGCGGGCAAGGCGTTCCAGTCCCTCGCTGTTCGGTTTATAAAAGAGTTCTGAAACCGTTTTGTGCGCAAAAAAGGTACATCAACTACGAAGGGATGGAAGCCAAGCGCGCGTCGAGATGTTCTGTGGTGGAAAGGGGAGGGTGGAATGAGATTATGCAGCTCCGTTGCACATTCCCCGAAGTGCAAGCGGTAAAA
>CAJQZN010042642.1:0-45740 GCA_907164685.1 Colias eurytheme
ACATAAAAAATAAACACAACAGAAAATGCGACAACAAATGAAATAAGTTCTCATCGAGACGCTTATTTAAAAGACGATAATGAATTTATAAATACTACCTTTGTATTTGTGTTCGGAGAAAATGTTTTACCATTTGATATTGTGAATGTTTGCACCGCGAGATTCCGCCTGATAACCGACATCAATATAATTTAGCGTTCATGCATTCCGAAATTTATTGTGAACAAACATACTTTTCACGGAATGAGTACATCGGAACGTAAAGTCATAACGCTAATCGATTTATATAATAACAACCCAGCTGTCATACATCGCTGGTTTCCAAATGAGAAAGCGAACATAGGAAAGCGAAAGATCGATGACACAGGTCAGGACATTGGGTCCTTTTCGATCTCTCTTAAACATTCTTAGCACAAAGTGATTATGGATGTTAGGTATTTTGCGAAACGGTGATGGTTCTTTAAATCGTCGTTAATATGATCCCTCAAAGGCAAGCATTCACGATTTAGCTCAAAAGGGCTCTTTAGCATCGCAGGCAACGGCTGGAAATAAAAAACAACATACATCGAGCCTTATTACAAAATGTGAAAGCACATTTTCCTTTGCAATTGAACGTTTTCAATACAACTATGGCCCTGCATTATGAAAACCTTCATATACCATCAAAAGTTTAACACATGAATTTCAATAATAATATTTTAATACTATATTTGGGTATATCAAGGTCCCAGACAAAAAATAAACTATGTGGAAAACTGTCAATTGTAAAGCATACTAACCTAAACTTAAGCATCTAAAGACGAACACAAGTCAGGTTAAAGATAATCAAAAAGTTTCACAATCACTAAGAGAAAGCAAACATTGTGAAATAATAATCAAATATTGCAAAAAATAATTACACATCACAAGTCAAATTAATCAGTGAAAATAAACATTCTCTATACTATAATAACAATGTGTACGTGCTTAATTACGAATTATTAAAACTCTAAAAGACGTTTGGATGACTTATGTTTTAATGGTACTGGTTGAAATTTTGTCATAAACATATAATGTGTCCATCGATATAAAATGTTTTGTGGGTGTCGTGCCATGCTATACTTAAGCCACACGCTTAGACAAGATAGTTCACCATTTAAAAGTGGAAAAGGAAAATCAAAGCAACACCATTGCTTTATAAAAGCACAACAATTTTAAATAAAGAAATACACTTACCCTCGTTTCTGCTGGCAGTAAGTAACCCTTCTTAAACGCTTTGACTAAATCGAGACTGATTCCTTTCTTCGGATCTATGGTTAGCTTTCCTTCAACTGGATTGATAAGCTGTTGTTCGATCGCTTGTACCAATGGCAATATTTTCCCTGTGTCTGGTTCTTTCACAACTGTACTAGATGGATCAACAATTCCCTGTTGAATTGCTTCGCCTAGTGTCAATCTCTTTCGATCAATAACGCTTGTTGTGATAAACGGATCGTTAAGAGCTCCAGTTGTTGGATTATAAATTCCAAAATTGATTGTTTCAATGAGACTGAAGCTCTTCTTAGGCGTCATAAGGAGACCTGATTCGATAGCCGCGCCTAACGTGTTTAGTTTTGATGTTTCTGTGTCTAGGATATTGCCTTTCTCAGCATCCATAAGCCCTTTACGGAAAGCTTCGGGAAGCTTAACTAACCTCTTTTTGAGATTATCTTTTATGAGCGCAGTATCTGGATCTATATATCCCATAATCGCGGCATCTTTAATCGTTAGTACTTCGTTGGATTCTGGGTCAGTGAACCGGGCGTTACTGATATTAAGGTGACCTTCCTCTATCGCTTGCTCAAACGTTAGTGGTTGTCTGACGTAAACTATCAAACTATTTTCAAAAGTGAAACAAAGTGTTTTTGACCTTTGTGTATCAAACATACCTTTAACATTTTTATCGATAATACCTTCAGCGATACCTAATTTAAGCGGAATGTATTTATTTTTGTGTGGGTCTTTGATTAATGCAGTTTCTGGGTCTATAAATTCATATTTTATTGCTTCGTCTAAAGTAAATTCACGTAGTAATGGCTCCTTAGAAGACGAAGAGTCTGGAACGTACCGTTTTGAAACAGTCTGACCTGTGAGCGGTTGTACAACAGTAACAAGGAGACCTTTATCAAATGCAATATCGAGACTGTAAGTTTTCTTTGCTTTAGTATCAAGTACTCTTGCTTTATTAATATCAACATCGCCATGCTGAATAGCTACTGGTAATGGTTTGAATTTGCCGGTAGAACTGTCTTTTACAACAGTTAATTCAGGATTAAGAAGCCTGATGTCAATGGCTTTTTTGATATCAACAAATTCATTATTGCTAGGGTCTACTATTTTACCATTATCCGCCCTGAAAAGACCATTCTTAATTATTTCCTCTAAACTAAGATCTCTCTTTGAAGTGACGATTAAGCCACGATGTTTAGCATCTAACAGATTTATTTGGCTACCATTAGGCAAAATATAAACACTGTGATTTTCATCGATGATACCCGTTTGTATTGCTTCGGGTAATTTAATATATTTGCTAGTGGGAATATGTTTAATAAGTGATGTTTCAGGGTTAATTAACTCTTCATTAATTGCACCTACAAGCGGTATTTTTCTCTCAGATACGGGATGTATAAATACCATTTCCGTTATATCATACATATTCATAGCTAACGCATCATAAAGAGAGAACCCTCCGCTTTCTATGTCAACAATAAGACCTAAGCTCATTGCTTCAGACAAAGGTATTTGAATGTCAGAACTTGGTTCTTTAAACTTACCGCTTCTACGATCAATTATGTCACTACGGCAGCACTCTGCTAAAGTTAAAGGTTTCTCAGACTTTTTATCGAAGTAGCAAAGATATTTAGGACTTATTATAGATCGCCTGATAGATTCGTGCAGTGTAATTTTGCGATTTGTAATGGGATCAATAATTTTACCCGTGTTATCATCATAAATACCCTGGTGTAGTGCTCTTTGTAAACTTATAGGAGCTTTTCCATCGACTAATAAACCTATTTCGAAAGCTTTACGCAAGCTAATTTCCTCGTTATCGTTATTAATATTTTTAATTTTACCTGTATTATCATCTATAACCCCAGTTTCAATAGATTCAGCAATACTGATTTTATCCCACTTACCAAGTCTATTATCTTGTATATGAACAGATTGCGGGTCAATGAGATTCATTTTAATAGCTTCCGAAAGGGTGTATTTCTTACCAGTTTGTGGGTCCATAAAGAGACCTGTGATTTCATTGTAAACACCTTTCTCGAGCGCCTCAATAAGTGATAATGGTCGTCGCACCTCTACTAAAATACCTCTCTCAAATGCTTCTCTAAAATCTACTCTTTCTTCACCTAACAGAATAGTCCCTGTTCTACCATCTACAATTCCTTTATCAACGGCAAATTCAAACGGTATAACTTTCCCACCCACATGTACTAAAGTTGATTGAGGATCTATCATTCTCTTTCTTATAGCTCTATCAGTTTGAATCTTATCTTTGCTTTGAGGGTGAGAAAACTTGCCAGTTTTAGGATCATAGAAACCTTTAAATACGGCTTCAGGTAAACTAAGTTTGCGTTTTGCTGGAACGATCAGACCACGCTCCGATGCGTCTGTTAAAGATATCTTATCCCCTTGAACCGGATCCATTACTTTACCTTCTTTAGAATCTATTATTCCTACCTTGATTGCATCACTGAGAGTTATTATTTCCCCAGTTACAGAGTTCCTAACAGTAAGCGCCTCAGGATTTATATTACCAATTTTAATTGCATCTTCAAGAGTCATTGTTGCATTATTAATTGTTAGGAGACCTGTTTCTGGGTCATAAAAACCTTGTACTAACCCTTCCTGTAATGTCCAGGGCTTTTGGTCTTTAAACAAGTACCCTTTTTCAGAAGCATCTTTGAAATTTAAGTGAGGAGAAGTGATAACGCCTTGTTCTAAATCTACGAGACCTGACTTGACTGCTTCATCAAAACTAATAACTGCATCAATATTGTCGTCTTTTATTCTAACGTTAGACGGATCTACAAGCTTATTTTCGATTGCTTTATTTAATGTTATAATTTCACCGGTTCTAGGGTCAAGAACTTTACACGTGTCCGGAGAATAGTAACCTAATTCAATTATATCAAACAAAGAATATGTTATAGACTTTGTTGCTACGAGACCCTTTTTCAGTGCTTCGTCTAATGGAATGTCTTTACCAGTCTTTTTGTCTGTAATTTTACCTGTTTCTGGGTTCAATAATTTAGTTTCAAGCGCTTCTGATAGTGGAATATATTTTTCTAGCGACGTATCCTTGATTTCAGAAATAGTAGGATGAATAATATTCTTATTGACTGCATCACCAACTGTCACTAATTGTTGGGTAGTTGTATCTTTAATTTTTCCTGTTGATGGTTCATACATATCTTTTTCAATGGCTGCTTTTATAGAAATAGGTCTTCGCGTAAAGGTAAGTATACCTCGTTGAATGGCAACTGTGATTTCAATAATTTCTTGCGTTTCAATTATGATAATGACTCCATTGTTTATTTCTATTATTCCACGTTCTAAAGCATCTGATAAAGTTAGAGTTTCATTAGAACCTGGAACTAGTATGTGCAATGTGTCTTGATCAATAATACCTTTCTGAATAGCTTCTGAAATAGGAATCAATTCACCACTATTTGCATCTTGAATTTCCCCGGTTTTGGCATTATAGAGGCCTTGTTCTAAAGCAGATTCAATTGTGAATTGTTCTGTAATAGTAACATCTTCGGGTTTTTCCACTATCCAACCTATTTGTACACATTCCAAAAATGAGACACGTTTTCCTGTTTTTGGATTAACCATATGGCCAGTTGATTTATCAATAATGGGCCTCGAAATAGCTTCATCAAACGGAATGAATGCGTCTGATTTAGAACTCAGGTCCTTTACTAAAATTGCTTTGGGATCAAACACTTTCAAGCCATATACTAGTTCTTCAAATGTAATTTTGGCTCCTGTCTCGGGATTCAAAAATATTTGCTTTTCGATATCATATATACCCATTTCTGAAAGTTCTTCAGGAGTAAGCTTTGTTGAAATAGATAGTCGTGTTTTTGGTTTAGACATACGAACGATAACGCAATTTTTAGAAACAACATCAACGGGAGTGAATCTACTAATTTGCTCTTGGTCTAAAGAATCTTGAACAGTCAGCGGTAACTCAGTACCATTTAATATAATTCTACAAATTTTCGGTTCTATTTTACCTTGTGCAATAGCGTCAATTAATGGTATATTCTCGAAAAGAATTTGAACCGGTTCCTGCTTTTCTTTCGTAACATTGTTTTCTGTTATTTCTTCTATTACTCGTAATGGTTGTTTTTCCGCCTCTATAAGCATAGCTGATACAGCTTTGGCATCGCTTGCTTGCTGGCCATTTAACTCCATCTTTGGTTTTTGAACTTTAAGTAAATCACTTTCATTAGTTTCAGATATTGGTGATTTTGAAATGTCAATAGTTGGTACAGAAGCTAATTTATTTTGAGGCTGTTTAACGACCGACGAGCTTTGTGTTTGTTTCTTGTCATCGTTGATTGCATCTTTAACAATACTTATCGCTTTCGATGCTGCTAGAATGGGAGCACCAACTATAGCAACCAAACCAAGTTTAGCAGCATCAGCAAATGTCATGCTGTTTCCACTTTTGTCTTTTATTTCTCCAGTATCTTTATTCAGTACACCTATTCTTACTGCGTCGTCTAAACTTATTTGTTTTTGACTTGTAGGATCTATAATTGTAATTTTCTCCGATGAAATTATGCCCTCATTAATTGCTGATAGTACATCGATCACTTTACCGGACTCAACGGTAGCAATTTTATTTTCCGTTGCATCAAAAATAACACCAGGCGCTACTTCCACTTCTTTAACACTATCTTGCGTTGTAATTGGAAGTTTATTTTGATTTATTAATTCTTTGCTATTTACTGTTTTCTCAATAATAGTCTCCCCATGAGGTCCTGTTTCTTTTGCAATGGTTTCCTTTTTAGTGCCATCGCCTTGTGAATCGATGGGTTTTTCTCCTGGAGAAGATTTTGCCGTCTCTCCTGATGTCGCTTTTTGGAATGAATCAGATTCAACTAATTTATTTTTAATGTTTTGCTTTTCACTAGGCTGAGCACCAAGCTGTTTATCTTTATCGGATGGTATTGTTTCTGTTTCAGTCCCTATGATCCCACCGGATGCAGTTGTGGTAATAGTATGTTCAATGACGTCTTCTGATGTTACACGCTTATTTATTGGTGTTGTTACTTTTTGATTCGAAGTTTCCTCCGTTTCCAATACCGGAGTTTTTTCTGATTGATTTGTTGGTACTGTGGCAAATTTATTTTGTTTTTTGTCGTCATTTAAATGCTGTTTTTCATCTACTTTCGGAAAGGGACTGGATGACTGACCTAAAGCACTTTCTTGTTCTTTCATAATGAATTTCGAAGTTTCGTTTTCTAATTGCTTAATTTGTTTAGGTTCTGTTTTACTATCTTTGTGTAATATATTTTTATTTTCAGACGAAGGAGTCTCCCTATCTGTTTCATCCAACGGTTCATATGCGGGTAAACGCTTATTTTGCGAGTCCGATTTAGCTTCAATTTGCGGTGTTAATTCTTTATCACCTCTTTTCTTTACTGCGGTTGTTTCATCGTCATTTGATTTCTTAATAGTTTCTATCTCTTTAAGATTAGAAATAGAAGGTTTAGGTTTAATGTCGTGTTCTTTCTTGGTTGTTGTGACATCTGGAACAGTGATCTCATTTTGCTTAGGTTTCATTATCTTATTAGAAATAGCTTTTGCACCTTCTACGACTGCCATGCCTGCTAATACTGGTGCACCTACAATAGCAATTAAGCCCATTTTAGCTGCCTTTTTAATATCAACGGATTTACCTGTTTCAGGTTCCCTAAGTTTACCAGTTTTACAATCAATTAATCCTGTATATACAGCTTCTTGTACAGTAACTGGTCTACCGGCGTTAATATCGTAAATTACAGAATCAGGATTAACGATTTTCTTTTCTAATGCCTCTTTTAATGTTAATACATTATTTGGCGAAGTTGGATCTCTGAATTTCTGTGACTTTTCGTCAAAAAGTAACTCAAACGCTTCATTCAAATCTAACATTTCCATCTCTTTGTTTGGTGTTTTCTTACCTGCTTCTTGTGGAACATCAGTATTTAATAATCCACTATTCACTGCTTCTGTTATTGAATAAATTTCACCAGTATTAGGATGTGTAAAGGTACCTTTTTCAATATTGATGTAGCCTAGATTAACAGCTTCACCAAAGTTAAAAGTCGTGTCACTGGTAATAAAATGTTCTTTATTAGTTTGTTCATCGCGAACGATTCCTCTACGACGAGCTTCATCCATAGTGATAATTTCACCTGTTTTGATATTTTGTACTTCATTTGCACTAACTAAAACATAATCTGCTAAAAGTTCTACCATTTTTGTTGTTACGGTGTGTTCCGATGAAAAAGTTTCTGTGATTGTCGTTATTACATCACTAACGTCTGTGTTTGGTTTCACGACGAGTAATCCTTGTTCCAAAGCTTTATCAATAGGCATACGCTCCTTTGTTTTTGGATCAGTAAAGGTGCTATTATTAAAATCTATTAAGCCATCTTTTATTGCATCGTCAATTTTAGTTGCCGATGAATCATGAGGATATGGAATAGCCATAATCAAATTTCTATCGACCGCTTTGCTTACCGGTATACTTTCATTTTTAAGTGGATGCTTGAATATTCCTGTTTTTTGATCTAACACATTTTGTTTTATTGCAACTGGAAGGGTCATAGCAGCTGGAGGAATATCCGAAATAATCTTTGATTCGGGGAAAACTTGCATGTTTACTGCAGATAATAAATCTATAGGGCCTTCGCTTGTTTTGACAACGTTTCTTTCGTGATCAATAATATTTCTGTCAATAGCTTCATAGATTGTTATCGAATTAATTGGACCGATTGAGATACACGACAAGGGATCAATAATATCACAAATAATAGCTTCTCTTAAGCTCAAATGAGCTCCAGTTTCAGGGTGAATAATTTTACCGGTGCTTGGGTCAAGCAAACCTTGTTCTAATACTTCTGGGATTGTTAAGCTTCTTGCCAACGGTAGTAATATTTCATTTTGACCCTCTTCATCCAGCAGACCTCTTTTAATAGCTTCCTTGATATTAATCACATCTCCACGTACAGGATCTCTTATTTTTCCCTGTTTCGCATCAATCAAACCTACTTCGATTGCTTTTCCAAGTGTAATAGGATCTCCATTTTGCTCTTTGAGCATTTTAATTCCGCCCAACAATTTTTCAGTTTTTTCATCAATTATTTTTTTATCTTTTGCCTCCGAGGGCAAAATTACGTGTCTTCTTAGTTTTTGTAATACTTTAGGTTTTAATTCACCGGTCATTTTTCCAGTTGAAGATGATGAAACATTATTAATGTATTTTGGTTTATCATTTTGCTGCACTTTAGATATCTCTACAACTTCTTGTTTAATAAGTCTATCTTGACCTAATGTTTTTGCAACGTTATTTCTATCCATCGTTAAACTATTTTGTATAGACTCTACAGTTATAAATCCTTCAGATACTGCTGCTCCCACTGACAAGGGCTTTGATATTCCTTTAGTTGTTATATCAACATTGGTTACGTCTGATGGCGATGTATCCTTAAGTGCAGCCTTATATTTTTTATATGTGGTTGAGTCAATAATACCTTTTTCATGAGCTTCATCAATTGAAATAGATTCTCCCGTGTTAGGATCAATTACAGTTGATGTTATTACTCTTCTGATCGTGATATTGGATTCAGTTGTAGAGTGGTCCATTGTAATGTTATCATCATCGTTCGGAGTTCTCGCTCGTAAAGATTCTTCATATTTTTTGTAAGTTGCCGGATCAACTAAACCACGCTCATAAGCTACTTCCAACGGTAATTCTTCACCTGTATTCGGGTCTACTACCATAGTATTCTTTACAACTTGAATAACTTTTGACGCTGCAACAAGTGGTGCGCCCAAGACAGCTATCAAACCTATCTTTGTGGCATCTGCTAAACTAATTTTTTGTCCTGATTTATTTCTGTATTCACCAGTATTTTTATCAATAATGCCTTTATTTACTGCTTCATTTAATGAAATGAGCTTCTTTGTTTGTGGATCTGTTACTTTAACTGACTTGCTCGGTACAATACCCTGATTTACAGCTTCAATTATATTTCCAGAAGTACCTGAAGTTGTAGATATAACTAATGCTGTGGAAGGATCATATATTACACCAGGTTCTACTTGAACTGGTTCTAAAGCTGTTTGGTCTTCAGAAATTAGAACACCTCCGGCGTTATCATGAACCTCCGATATTTCCATTTTATCAGGCATACCTGCCATAGACGTTATTGTTATAACTTTTTGTGTAGATTTAGATATTGTGGTAAGTTGAACGAAAATTATGTATTGTCTATCAATAGCATCTTTCATTGTCAACGGACCGCTAGGATGTTTATATTGACCCCTACTATCTAAAATGTGAAGTTCTAAAGCTGCATGTAGAGGAAGTTCTTTCTTAGTTTTAGGATCAATAACATAAGCAGAATCAGAGTTTATTAAATTTAATTTTAAAGCTTCTTGTAAATCAAGAACTCTGTCGGTACCGGGAATAATAAATATCCCATTAACTGGATCGAACAAATTTTGTTGAATGGCGTCTTTAAGAGACCAACCTCCGCGCGGTAGTTCTATTGTATTTTTCTTTATAGTCAATGACGTAACAGAAGGTTCACTAGCGACTGAGGTTGAAGTAACAGTTCTTACTTCTCGTGAGACAGCTTCACGCGGCTGCTTAGTTTCCCTAACATAATCGGGACTTTTAATGGTTTCTGGTCGGTGGTCTTCCTGTAGTTTACTTTCAGGACTAGGTGGTAGTTCTTTTATGAATGATTTTTTAGTTATTTTTAATTCAACTACTTGACCAGGAATTAAATCTTTTCTGGTTACGCGATCAGAAATTCGAGCGACACGGGGATCATTTTGATCAACACCTAACAAACCTTCATCTAAAGCTTGTTGAATTGGGAAAACAGTGCCAGTAGTGGGATCAGTAAACGTTTGCGTGTTTTCATCTATAAGACCCCGTCTTACTGCTTCAGAGAATGTAATAACTGTTTCGGAACTATGTTTTTCACTAGTATTCGTTACAGTGACATACCTTTTAACAGTCTTTGTGACAGTTTGAATTGTAAGAGTAATGTTTAAAAGCGAATTTAACAAAGCGGCACCCTCTGGTGTAATCATATTAATTTCTACTGCTTTATTAAACGGAATAGGTTTTTTAGTGTTCACATCGAGTAAGTAACCCGATTTCGGGTCGAGAATGCCTTTAAAAACGGCATCAAGTACAGATAGCTCCTTTTCATTATCGAATACACCTATCTTTCTACTAAACATTTCTAATACTTCTGGTCTTATAGTGGATACTTTTGTACAATCTTCTAAGAATACAAAATCACCGCTTTCCGATTTTAAAAACGTTTCTCCATTAGCGTATTTAAGATTACCTTTACTATGCGCTACATTAAACGAAACAAACTCTCCAGTTTTAGGATCTCTAAAACCATCTATATCGAATATAGATTTTTGCGATACTGATGTTATAAGACCGCGATCTACTGCTTCAGGTATGGTACAAATTTCACCGGTTAAATTATCACGGAATTTATTATCAGGTAAAATTATTTTAGCCGCTAGTGCTTCTGACAGTGTAAGAAGTTGGGCTGATTGCGTGTCAGTAACACATTTAATAGTATCACTATCAAGGACGCCGGTAGAAATAGCTTCCAAAATTGTGAGGTGTGACCTATTTGAAGAAGATATTATCCTACCATCATTTGTCATTAAATTTTTATCACAAACATCTTTCAACGTCATCGGCTTACAAATAAATCGTTTATTAGCAGCCTCTTTGAAAGACATTTTTTCCTTAGTCATGTTATGAATGTACTTCGAATGTTTTGTATTTATTATATTTTTTTCTATCGCTTCAGCAAGCGTTATTTTTGTGTCATTTTTAGGGTCGACTACTTCCCTAATATTTGGATTGATCAGTTCATTTTTAATAGCTACATCTAATTGGAATCTATCACCCGAGTTCCTATCCAAAATCCAACCATTATTGTCTACAAGATCGTGGCTAATTGCGTCAGATAGAGATAAAGCACTCGATTTTATTTTGATAATCTCATTGTATATGAGGTAGCCCCGCTGATAGGCTTCAGCAATAGTAATGTAAGTTCCGTTGGGCAATCTGTATAGACCCCTTTGTAAATCGACCTGACCGCGGTTCACCGCATCCGATATACTCATTCCTTGTCCGGGTTCAGATTCAACAGTCACCTTAATTCGTTTCTCCGCTGGGTCTGATAGACCTTGTTCTGCATCGTACAGCTCTCTTTGAATTGCTTCTAGCAGCGTGACTTCATTTCCATCTTCCGTCATGCCGCAAGGTCCTGTTAGTCTTGCAGCTAATTTAGGATCGATGAGGCCTTCTTTGGCCGCTTGTTCTATTGTTATTGTCTGTCTTGTGTCAGGGGAAGATAGCAACCTTCCTGTTCGCACATCTAATATTCTCATACTAATAGCCTGACCAACGGTCAAGATTTCCCTAGTTTCAGGATGGACGATACCCCTGGATTCTATAATGTTTGGTCCTTCGTACATTTTGTGTACTCGTTTAAGATTTCTAACATCGGGTCTATCGTCATCACCTATAACTGTTTTTGTTGTGTATTTGGGGGAATTTAATTTGCCATTGGTCATTGTTTTAACGGACGTGTGACCATCTAGCTCTGTCGTGTGCGATGTCCTGACAAATCTGTGAGAGGAAAAAAATGTGCATTTCATGGTAAATGATACGATTACTACAGATTGTTGTTTTTAAGAGTTTATATTGGACATGGACTTACTTCTCTGTTGTGTAATGCGTTGTATACGTGTGTTCCGTGGTTGCAACGTCTTGCATATTGAATTCCTGACGGAACGAGCGTGCTGAGCGCGGCGCCATTGCCTCCACGAGGCGCTGAAAATATAAGATTATATTTTTTATCATAAAATAAATTTCACAAAGAACAAAACTAATATCGACTTATATACATTATTTCGCTGTAATTCTTTAAATAAATAAACAATTTAATTTAGTTTAATATGGAAGATTGAAATGTGAAAATTAGTATTACAGTCAGATAGTATATTTTAACCTAGAAATAATTATTAATAAATAATTCTAATTATATGGTGTTTGTCCGGCTTAAATTTAATTCTAATAGGAACTAATTTGTAAGGTAATAACAAGAACGAATTTAATTCTATTAATTAACATTTGTTTTTTTCGTACAGGTAAAAATACATATCGCTTGTAATAAGTATGTATATTATAACAAGCCGGTATAATAATCCCTTTTTCTCTGACGACGTATAACAAATTTGGAAATTAGTACGAACTCAAACTATATTTTTAATTTAGCAGGAATTAAAAACTAATAATTAATTTCAAATAATACCAACCCGACACTCGTACGCGAAGTCATAATCGAAGTCTTCCATTTTAATTAATGTTCACACTACCGTCTTAAACAAACACTCATGTTGCACACAAATCACAACACACAAAATACTTTTATAAAACGATTCAAAATGTAACCTATATAAAATAGAAAAGAAAAAATCAATGACAATAAATTACTACACTTAATAAGAAATTATTGTTATTTTCCGAACGCAACTGAACGCCGAAAAGTCTGTCTGAAAACTGAATGAAACTAGACGAAAAAAAACGTAAGTTGTAATAACGCCGGTTCCAAAATTAAATCATTTCGTAATCGTTCCCGACGCGTCCTCACGCGGTCAACGTTAGCTCCGAAACGTATTATTACGCATATTTAGAAAATACAACAGCTGTTTAAAGTTATTTGAGGTTAGGAAAATGACTTGGCCATTCGATATCCGAAGGATGCGCGCGCAATCTAATGCGGTGCTGAAATGGAGCAATTGTTTTTGTCCACGTGAAAATGGGTCATGGGACGAGGTGATAAGTGTGAATATTGCATGGGAGAATGTGACACATTTATTTAAACCATTAGCTAAAGGGGACCCTGCTCTTGACACTAGCATTTCAATAGCTTTGATGTGAGTACGACAGGCTGAATAGTATAGTAGCGTTTGTAAGCCCTACTTGTTTGCAACTCAAATGCTCTAATCTCCTAATAAATTAACCTACATCAACAAATTTCAATTATTATTATGCTGAAGTGAGGATACGTTAGAAAATAATAATATTGTACGTGCTTATAGTATAAACAAAGATAATATTTATCACGATAATTTATTTTATTACCATTTATAGCAGACGTATTATTAGTTATTTGGAAATCTATTTTTAATAATATGAATCGATGCTAGGATTGGTAATCGTAATGTGATGATACCTTTTATCGATAAAGAAAAGAATACATCGCAAAACTGCATATTTTTTAATGTTCGTAATTCAACAAAAACAAGACACATCCAACATCTAAACCCATAAGTAACTCGCCGAAAATAAACAATTTTAGAACGCTACATGCTCATCCGATCTATTTCCTTTCCTCATTATAATTATGAGCTGTTTATAAATTGATGTTCATCTATTTTATCTTCTCTCTATATCATCTTCATGAACTATTTTAGTCTGAGTTTAAACAAACGAAAAATGCATTACATTCATTCCATTACAACCATTGATACTCTGATTATACATATTATGACGAAGATTAGTAATAGGTAATTTATTACTCCTATATTCATAGATTTTACCACTTTGTTCTATTGCAATGATATAAAAATAGTGTACACTATTCGTATGTCCTGTCCTTTTTCAATTAAAAGTATTTTATAAGCTCTAAATAGGCAATTATAATATGGCCTCAGAATATGACCTTGAGGTACACCAAAAGCGTATATATCACAACATTGTACAATACATAGCTGTTGTAATTAAATGTCAATACATTATACATGTATATATAATTTTCACACTAGCAAGTAAATATAAACATGAAAATGACACATGATGTATGTAACGTTACGGATAAAACACGATCGGCCACTTTATCAAATGTTATCGCGTGGTCTTCACTGTTTATATTTTTAGATAATACAAAGTCATTTTGAATTATTTTGTTTATTGTTATATTCTTAACGATATGAGTACAATTTATTCTTGTATCTAAAAAATCAAGTGTGACACTTGTTATTTTTTGGATAGAAAGCCGGCATTCAATTTGTTTTGACCAATTATTAGCCAATTTTAAATTAAATTTGTTTGGACCAATTAGCCAAGTAATTTAGATACAATAACCATTTTATAATTAATATTCACGCTATTTGATACTTCAATCAGCAAAACGATCTAGGTTTTGCAATCGATTATATCATAATGTATTTTTTACTTTTCTATTCAGCGAAGCATGCACTGGTGAATTCGTCGCAAAAACAACCAATGTACTGAATTTTCGGAGTTCAATGACCGGTCTCTTGCATCGATCGTATACTTCAGGTGTTTTTAAATAAAAATAACATTTTATAACGTAGACGATTTTATGAGGTGTGATGTAAGTACAATATTATTCAAGCTATCAACGTAGACATAAAACTATTTATAGAAGGGTCAAATACGTTTTCTTTGCAAGAGAAACAAAGAAATGACGCCAGGTAAATAGAAATATTAATCTTCTTTTAATTTGGATTTTATCATTTAGATATTAAAGCACTGTTTTTCGGAATTAACACAGATAAACAAAAACAGTAAGTATAGAAAAACACTATAAACAAAAGACGATGCGATGGAACCAGATAAAAAGATTATTATTAAACCATAGCCACGTGAAAAGTATTAAGTTAAAAGCAATAATTAAGAGCACGTGTTTCACATAATTATAACAGTTAGCGTAAGATTGATTTACTACAAGTATTTCCAAAGATAGAATATCGATATTGTTTGAGGATAAAAGACAGGAGATAAAATATTGTAAACAAAGGGCCGAAATGCTTGGATAAAACTTATCCGTACAATAAAGTACCTATTACACGATAATATTAAAATGTCACGTAAACTGTCAAATACGGGCAATTAGAATACGTATTTAAAATGGTAGTTTTATACATTATTCGACGAATAAGTTTTATCCAAGCATTGAAAAATCGGCTCAAAGTCAACAAACTTGAGAATCTTTAGAATTACTGGGGTTAACTTTTAACCTCTGTGGGACGTAGTTAAAATTTATGTAATAGGCTAAATAAAAATCGCACAATTGTTTACAAATGATCATTATGTTATTAATACATACGAAAAACTGTGGATCCCACAGATTTTCAAAGAAGATTCTAATCAAGAATCTCCTCTGAATCGGGAAGTAAGACAATATGTTAATAATTAACGCCAATTACCGACAAGCAGCACTTATTGTTAAATATATACAGAATTCTTTGCAACGCTCTATTTAAAAGGAAAAGTCGGGTACTCGCATAGTAATCGGATTTGGGAAATGTAAAACGCTTAGTGGTCGTACAATCTACTTAGCTTACTTGTATGAAGTTTCAATAATAAATATTGTATTTTTATATTGACTAGCTGTGCTCCGCGGTTTAACCCGCAGTGCTCTGCAGCTGTTGGTCTTAGTGTGATGATATATGGCCTATTGCCTTCCTCGATAAATGGACTATCTAATACCAATATAATTTTTCGTAGTTCCTGAGATTAGCGCGTTCAAACAAACTAACAAACTGGCTTTATTATATTAGTCTATACTAACACACACACAAACACTTTGAATAAATCAATTTATATCTATATATAAATTGATTTATTGAAAGTGTTTTTCTTGCAGTGTATTAGGGTCAAGAATTAGAATATTATTACTTTTGTATTTATTAGTAAGCAATGATGTTTGCGCGATCTATCGATTTAGGGCCGATTTTTCAATCGCGAGATAAACAGTCTAATAACTACCCGTCGAATAGATTTATTCAATTATTTATCTAACTCATTACGGCTCGCCTATTTTTCAATCGTGATTTATTTGATGAATAACTATCTGACCAAATATTTCCATATTGGCAGCACTGCTCTCGGAGTGGCGAAACAAACATATTAAATTAGTCAGGTCAGAGCGGGATAGAGTCAAATCTTGCAATTTGTCAACAACCGTCATTATGACTCACGTCAGGAGTGCACTTGTCTTCTATGATTGTTGATTGTTGTTTTGATTCGAGTAAAGAGTTTGGTTAAATTTGTGTTTCAATTTATATATTTTACGATGGAAACGACATACTTAAAGGCAGCGTTCGGCAAATTTTCAATGGCATGGTCATCAGTACTATCAAAAACATCAATTTCAATATGATTTTAATTGATAATAATTATATAGAAAGAGGTTTAATTGTTAATAATTCTACGCTCTATGTTATGACATACGAAAATATCTCAAATTTGACGCGTCAGTTGTCAACTCAAACGCCTAAACAGTCGAATAGTGCGCTATCTGGCCGTTGGAGCGGCAAATAGATTTATTCCTCAAATAACGTAGTTATTCGATAGATAAGTCCTATTCGTCTATTGAAAAATTGAATATTTTGTTAACTGAAGAATAAAGTCTATCTAGCTGTTTATCTGGGCATTGAAAAATCGGCCCTTATTCAAATAAATAAATGGTGTTACAGATTATAAAATAACGTAAAAACATCGTGGAATTTATATCTATAGCGAACTTGACAATTTCCATTTTTAATGTATTAGGTACCAATTTTCTGATCTACGAATTCATAAAAATACAACTAGACTTTTTATGTTCCTTTGACCTTTCTCATGTTTTAAAGTTAATCCATCTTATCAGGAAACTAAGCAATGTGAAGTGTAATTCACTATGCGGGTAATGGGTATGGAGTAACACACCAAAGTTTCGGATCGATAAGTCCTTGACATCTACGTAAAGTCATAGGTAAATTCATGTTTTACCTAATTGTTATAGACAGAGTTTATTTTTACCAGTAGGTACTTGAGTGTTTATAAAGCCTATTACATATTCATTATCTTCTTATATATAAAAATGAATCGCAAAATGTGTTGGTAAGCGCATAACTCGAGAACGGCTGAACCGATTTCGATAATTCTTTTTTTATTATATTCCTTGAAGTACGAGGATGGTTTTTATGTAGAGAAAACGTAAATATGTACCACGGGCGAAGCCGGGGCGGACCGCTAGTATTTTAATATATATAAATCTCGTGTCACAAAGTTTGTCCTCAATGGACTCCTAAACCACTTAACCGATTATAATAAAATTCGCACACCATGTGCAGTTCGATCCAACTTGAGAGATAGGATAGTTTAAACATGTAGGTACCACGGGCGAAGCCGGGGCGGACCGCTAGTAACTTATAAGTATTTTATTCGAATATTAATGTTATTTGCCTATCCTGCCAATGATATTTATATTACAAAGTTTCAGAAGTTTGTATAAATGCGTACGTTTGTTGCTTTTCTACATGAAAATTACTGAACCGATTTGGTAGAAATTTTGAACTTCAAATAAACAGAAGAAGCCTAATTCTAAAAGAATACGTATATAATCAATATTTTACGCTCCATTTACTTTTGTAAACACATCCATACTTCCTGTCTCCTCTCTTATATCAAAAATATATTAAAAAGTTATTACAATGCACCACCCGTAATTTTCGTTCGAAACGTTCCAACTAATTACTATTCCGCTTATATCATTGGCCTTGACTCACGAAAACCGATGACCACATGAAGTCATAGGAGTGTAACCTTGGTAATATACGTTAGTTAACGAAATTCTATTTATATAAGAACTGTTGGTGGTATATTGAAAAATCTATACATATAATAAAATCGTAGAAAAGTCATTGTACGTTTTTGGAAATAATCATTGAAACTATTTTTTCTCTGCTTAAATTTTATATAATATTCGAAACTACGGTCAAATTTCTTTAGGAGTTAGGGCCTGCTGACTTTAAAGTACAAGCTCTACAGTCACCTATTTCAGACACCAGCCTCACAAATTAAAACAACTATCACCATCTTCAATCCTATCCAAGTTATTATCAACAAAACACACATGTTTGATAACAATACATACAGACAGACTAAATGTCGCGTGCGATTATAAATAGTCTGGCACGGTACACAGATCAGCTGCCAATTTGCCCATACAACTGCCACTTTCAATATAACACGTCACATCTTTATAAGCAACTAGCTTACCGCCCGCGGCTTCGCCCGCTTTGTCTAAAACCTAATAAATTTTATACCAAAACCTTCCTCTTGAATCACTCTATCTATTAAAAAAAACCGCATCAAAATCCGTTGCGTAGTTTTAAAGATTTAAGCATACAAAGGGACATAGGGACAGAGAAAGCGACTTTGTTTTATACTATGTAGTGATGATGCTTGTGAAATAATGACCCATTTTCATTGGGCAGTAATCAAAGTAACATTAGGTTAAACCCTTATAAAAACGCAACAGGACAATTTTCGTATAAAATGAATTTCCTATCGAAAAAAAAATCTTCTTAACTGCCAGTTTCTTCGCGCTAATCTCGACAACTTTACGAATTAGGATTCAATTTTTGTTGAGTTATTGTGACTTATCGAATTTGGGTGCGATTTTCGTTGCGATATTGTGACAATCTTCAATTAAATTAACTGTTCATTGTATTTTAATCAGTTTATGAACAGGTTATGTTTACTTAAATCGCGTACGTAATTCGCAGTTTCCTGCTAATTACAACTAACTACTAAGATAACCGCTAATGAAACCATAGATTCGCCAAAACTCGAAGAAAAAATCATTCACAATATAAAAATAAGTATCAAATTGGTGGCAATCCAATATTCTCTTGTAATTTAAGTGAATAAGTAAATTATAGCACGCGCGGTCAGAGTCAACTCGTTGAATTGGCCAAGGTCAGCTGATAGATCTGACCACAATACAGGATAGGGGATAAAATCTGTATGCTGTTAATATATATAAATAGAAATATAAATATTTGAGGATGTAACAACCACTGAGTGCAATATTGACACACTTTAACACAACGCATCGACGCAAATTGGAACAGAAAAAGAGCTTAATGGTACTAGTATGTTCTAAAAATTGTATAGTACCCATTTTAAGGATAACCTCATGTTTACTGATGATAATGTCAAAGAAAGATTTAAGGATAAAATAACGAAGGTACACGAAAAAGTGTTGTATGCTGATATGTTTATTGGGGACAAAGATAAATTCATCAACATTTGTAGAGAGCAATTTTACAAACGCTTGGCCATTTACCTGCTACTGTACTAGATTGAAAGATAAAATATAAAATAATGTTGTTTATCGTCATTAAGTTCTAGATAATAGTGATGTCAGCTAAGCCCAAGGTTGTAGAGGCAATGTTTTTACAAATCGTAAAACTTAAAGTAAGTGGTTCCGTATATAAATAAAATACGTTTAACGATCGGTAGTAACAATTTTGAAAGCATTGTTTCAGTTTAATTGAGAGGGGAATCCGTTCTTTTTAAGAGATAGTATTTTATAAATAATAGATGATAAGAAATAATTTCTACATTGACAATTTAAGATATCTTTTAATATAGTAACGAACGACGAAGCATTGGTTATAATTGTTATTCAATAATACTATATAGGATAGGGATTTTCTCTAGTTTAGTTTGGTAATACACAAAGTATAATTATTTCATAAGCATAGTGTTGAAAAGCCAGTCATTGTTAAATACAGTATCGAATTATACTGAAACTCAATCTCACTTAAAAACCACATTCGGTTACTGTTGTTGTATTATTTCAAATCAACTATATTTTAGTAAATTCATATGTTAGAGCCGAGGTCAAATTCCATTATAAATCAGTGTTATTTCCATTTTACATATTATAAAAGAGTAGCATTATTTTCTGTAATAACATTACGTAGTAAGAATAATTATCGATACATATTTTTTTTACGCTGCTATTTTACGAGTTATCAAATATTCTACCAGTATAAAAACCTACCTTTTTCGTAAGTAGCGTAAAATATACCACTTATAGCTTGCACTAAATCAATTTTGTTCGCAAAAAGTCGATCCTCGTTTCCGGTTTTAATTAAAATTTAAAAAGCGGTAACAGAAACCTGTTCATACAGTTAGCTACAGTTACGGACGACAAATCCATTGATGCGGATTGAAACGAATGTGTCACGATGTATGTGCTTTTTTATAAAGATTTAAAATAATGTATGACAAAAAAAACAAAACAACTTATGTAGAGCAGACGAAGTTACTATATAACGCACTAGCTGTGCCCCGCGGTTTCACCCGCGTTGCTCCGCTCCTGTTGGTCTTAGCGTGATGAATGATGATATAGCCTTTCTCGTTAAATGGGCTATATAAACAGAAATATTTTTTTCAAATCGGACCAGTACTTCCTGAGATTAGCGCCTTCAAACAAGCAAACAAACTCTTCAGCTTTATAATATTAGTATAGATTATTTACTAACTCAAAAACCACTCCTAATAAGCTGGACAAAACTTACAATGGAAGCACCGTTTCCAAAATGTTCAAATAAAAAAATATCTTCACCATTGGTTAACTGCATAAATAGTTTAAAGCCGCCAAAAAGTTGATCTCTTTTTTCAAGCCGGTTAAAAATATTTCCAATAAAAAAATATGATTCACATGGTGGCGCTTCTATATAATAGCCGGGTATGACGTCAGAGGTCAGGGGTTCAATTCTAATAGAAAAAATATTCACTTTGGGACTTGTGTATAAAAATTCTAATAGCATACTTTTACTATAAGTCCGGATGGTAAATAGTAAAACAATGATAAGACGATTCAAAAGTGCTTCTAGAAGAAGTCTAATTGAATAAATAAATGTTTGAGTTTAGATTTAAAATGTCATAATCCGGATTGTTGAGAACTAAAAACCTAGAGATCACTCACGTCCTACACATGCATTCTATGAGTAATACTTCCTGTAAATATTACACAATACATACCTACGTACGTCTTTTTATTAATTTAAAAGGTTTATAATTTACTAGCTGCGCCTCATGGCTCCGCTCCTGTTGGTCTTAGCGTAATGCTATATAGCCTTTTTCTATAAATGGGCTATCTAACACCGAAAGAATTTTTCAAATCGAACTAGTACTTAGTTCCTGAGATTACCGCGTTCAAACATACAAAGTAACAAACTCTCCAGCTTTTTATGAGTATAAACTCAAACTCAAAAACTGTATTCGCGAAATTTTTTACATGCATTAATGCATGTTTATGATTATATTTTGCAAATGCGATTATATTCATATTATTTTTTTTGTATAAGTTGATTCTATTATTCCAATATTTTTTTTAAGTATTAAATCAAGAGAGACACGGTTGAGAGTCATCTTCGACGCTTCTTTAATATCCCTCTATTATTTTCTTCAAAAACATTTATACAAATAAAAATTCAACAGTTTATCAAAGGATATCAGGATTAGCAGTACAAATAACGAATAATATTTTATCAGATAAGATATTAGGTACATGCATCGAATTGCAATGATAGTAATCAATTGTTATTTTATGGCTACCTACATTGATAGTATCGATAAGTTTATACCGTAATGATAAACTGTATGTACATGATATGTGTCACATTCCACTGTGAAATTATAAAAGAGACAGGAAGAGAGGTTTTTTTTTTAAATAATTGAAAAAAACTGGCCTTGAAATATACTTTGATTCTATTATGAGAAAATGTCTGTGGTTAAGTAGGTACCTACTACCTACCTATAGTGTAGTTTATGGAAATCGAATCTAGTCCATAGACTAAATTCGCTTTTTTAATAACAAAAAATTAACTGCATTTCTCCATTAATGAAACCCTATAAACGTATTTTAACAACTAGCCACTTGGTATCAATAATTCTATACGAATAAAATATTACGAAAACATTTTAA
This sequence comes from Colias eurytheme, assembly GCA_907164685.1. Classification (NCBI taxonomy): domain Eukaryota; kingdom Metazoa; phylum Arthropoda; class Insecta; order Lepidoptera; family Pieridae; genus Colias; species Colias eurytheme. The sequence continues at coordinate 22,104 of CAJQZN010042642.1, forward strand.
TTTATTATAATATGGTCTCTACTCTCTACAATACTTATTTTCATAGCGTAACAATATTACTATGTAAATATATTTTAATTCATAATGTACCTACGGTTTCGTTAAACCGTATGTTTTTTTTTTTCAGTATAAATTTAGAATCGTTATTCTAAATTTATTCTGAAAAAAAAAACATACGTACAAAAAGATGAGTTATTTACATTAGCGATTAGGTAAAACACGTTTAAATCGCGAAAAGGAAAATAAATATTTAACCGCAATTCAGATCATTCTTATTTACGGCTATGATTTAATCTTTCGTGACTAAACCAGCTCAGAATAACAACATTTTACGCGTTTTCTTATTCGTTCGAAATAACATTCTTATCACCCATTGAAATGCATCGATACCTAATCTCGCATTTTATTTCTACATATTTACAACCGCACACATAATAAAAAAGAAAACAATCCAAAAAGCTGCCATGAACAAATCACAAAAAAAAACACTAAAAACTCTTTCACAAAACCTTTTTAACACTGGCACTCAAACATTTATTTGCTCGTTTCGTTCGATTCGAAATTCGAATTGCGGATTGGCGCGACAAACGTCATGTAACTGTAGTCGCTGTCGCGGTACTAAAAAACCGCGAACTCGATTCGCGCCCATTTGTTGATATACCACGAATAGTGACGTAATACAATAATATTGGCCTACGTCCAGTGGCAATTGGCGCCTCGGCAAATCGTTTTATAGGATTCATCGATTGCTAATACCCTTCAAGTTTCAAAGTCTTCGCTGCATTGGATTACAGGGTAAACAATAGCGTTTGTACACTATTAGATAGGTAGGTACTAATAGGTACTAATCGTTAAGTCTTTATTTACATGCATCGCAGTTGTCACATGTCCCGTGTCTGCGTATAAATACTATCATTATTAACTCAGGCCCCGGAACCATAGACACAATAGAAAATCTATTGTGTCTGGGACCGATCGGGCCGCTCGGGTCTCAATGGGTTATGATTTGGATGAAATTTTACTGCCTATAGTTTGTTGGAGCACACAAAGCCGTGTATTTTTACAATTACAAATCTAGGTACTACCAATTGTAAGATTCAAGCTAGTAAATACATATATCAGATGCCATAACCCTAGATGATAAAATACTATTCTCCAAGTACAACAAAATAAAACCCACAGAGAAAATCACTATGAAATAAAGATAAACCTCAGTGACATTTAGAAATTACTATAAACGCAATGAAAATGGTGAAACGTAGGGCACTTAAAACTCGACCAGTTCTGAACAAGTGGGTTAGCAGCTAAATAGGAAACTCGTTGGACATACATAAAAACATGTGCACTAGCTATCGTTTACAATATATAAGTAGTACGATGAACTATCATGATCCAGGTCAACCAAGTTATGACTTATCCTGATGAAATGAAAGAGCTGAATATAAAAATACAGTAATATGGGTAGCTACTTAATATTTCTATGGCTTATCCACCTATCGTAATAAGCAACTATTCAAGATTATTTGGCGTTAAAAACAAATGAACTTAGTACCTCCGACGACTTAATAGTCCTCCGAGTAGCTACAATAAACATGATGTATACAGGGTGTCCCACTGTTGGTATACTAAGCTCAAAGGAGGTTATAGTTTTGCATACGCTGAGTTCGTAAAAATAAGCAAAAAATTTTTGACGTAATATGTATTGTTGTTTATGTATTTTATACGTGATCAGTGTATGCAAAACTACAAGTCCCTTCGCGCTTAGTATACCAATAGTGGGAAACCCTGTATATAAAAATAAATTTAAAATATTTCACTGCGGTAATATTTTTCTTAAAGTTTTTGGTTTATTTGGTGCGCGTCTATCACCTGTGATACTTTTTTTGTAAATTCTGTGACTCTATCACGTAAAAATGGCTTTCCTTATTTTGATTCAGTTTAATTGTATACGTAAATTAACGCACAGATCAAGGCTATCAGTAATTAAACGAATTGAAATTTCTTCAGAAAGTATAAAAATATTTCACGCGTTCTTTGTTATAAAACGATTATAATAAATCAAAGCATGTACCGTGACCACGACAGGCAATTTTATTGAAGTTAGGTTAGTTACGCAAAAGAAATATATTTTAGTATTTATTTAGACGAAGCTGTATATTACATGTTTTACATAGGATTACTTTAATTCTATAGAAGCGAGATTCTTTAACAATATAATTTATGCAGTTTTCTCCTGCTTGAAATTACCCAATTTCTATCTTTTAATATTTGTATAGACTGCAACAGGGTATTTTTCACGTATTTCTGAACCGCACCCTTAGATTAAATAATATTAGAATGATCTACATTTACCAAAATAATGTGAAATGCAGGACACAAAAATCGGTCATAAACCATTCATAATATTATTAATAACACAATAAAAGTTGGGAAAACTAACAACATTTTCTCTTTCCCATAAAATCAAGTAGGTACCTATATAATTTTGTGTAGGCACATATTTTATTTGCAATGCACTAACGAGCCTTTAAAATACAGTTTAACTATAGCCAAAACTCTATATTTGTTCACGTATATGTACAAATATATATATGTATAAATGTTTATCATCTAGACAGGCAATTACTAGGCATGCGCCTACGCACCCGTGGGCGATCACCTTACAAGGAGCCTGTTCGATCATACTCGTTGCTTTGAAGTCTTGTTTCCCATGAGATTTCTTACGTAATTGTGGTTTTAATGTATTATTTTTAGTACATAACGACTGTTTTATTATTTTTGTAATTTTGTGTATAATAATTGGTTTCGTAGTTATTTGTACTTAGATTACCTACGATGTTTACCCATAATTTACTGTTTATTGTCTCACATAAAAAATGTTTATATGCAATCTATAGTAATATAAGAGTATATTAATTAATTGAAGGAATAGCAATATTAAAAGATAGAGTTGGAGAAATTTTATTTAGTGATTTCAAATTGGAATTAAAAACTGCATATTGTATTGTTAAAAAATCTCCATTCTAGTCCTATGTAAAACAAATGTAATATTCCTTCATGTAACGAATTATTACCTACTAGAGGCCGCCCCGGCTTCGCCCGTGGTACATATTATTTCGCAATAAAAGGTAGCCTATGTCAAGAAAGGTCTCGGGTATCAAAATATCTTCATACCAAATTTCATGCAAATTGGTTCAGTAGTTTAGGCGTGATTGAGTAACAGACAGACAGACAGAGTTACTTTCGCATTTATAATATTAGTATGGATTACGTATTACTAAGCTCATTTCAAAACTATGTCTTACACCATTTATCATTTATTACTATATTCAAAGCCGTTAACAGAACGCAATCATTCTAATGACTATAATTTCTCAGATTATTAACTTGAATCGTAAACACCTAATTATTATGTACAATTGTGTTAAATGCTTCGCGTCTACATCATCGATGTATTTAATTTTAATAACAAGAAGTACATATAAATACAGAGTACGGAGTTGGCATAGTTTCTAAGTCAAGAACGGCTAGACCGATTTTCATGAACATTCATGTATTTGATTTATCTCCGCTATGAATAAAAAAAGGGTACCTTGTATTAATTTGAGATAATGGGTCAGAATAAGAAACATTAGAAATTCCTATCGTATCTCATGCAGTACGATTTCTATCGTAAATCGTACTGCATGGATTTATTTCAAATTTAGTACAGAGATAGCTTGAGACCTGAGGAAGGACTAACGATAGGTTTGATCCCGGAAATTCCACGGGAACGGGAACTATGCGGGAATTTCTTTGACTACGCGGGCGATAAGCTAGTATACTAATAATTGTTTCATTTATCATCATCATCACTACATAGTATAAAACAAAGTCGCTTTCTCTGTCCCTATGTCCCTTTGTATGCTTAAATCTTTAAAACTACACAACGGATTTTGATGCGGTTTTTTTTAATAGATAGAGTGATTCAAAAGGAAGGTTTTAAAATATAATTTATTAGGTTTTAGACAAAGCGGGCGAAGCCGCGGGCGGTAAGCTAGTTCTTCAATATTAAACACTCGAAAGAAAGATATAAAACCTTGGTTACAGTGTAGAATGTCACCCGTTTGTATATTCAAATCACTTGTAATAGAATAGTTTAAGACCTCTTGCCTCGAGGTCCAATGACATCACCGAATTGGTTACATTATTTCTAAATATATTATGAAGGTTTTGCTTATGTATAGCTTTATGCAAGACTAGCTTACCGCCCGCGGCTTCGCCCGCTTTGTCTAAAACCCAATAAATTGTCTACTAAAACCTTCTCTTGAATCACTCTATCTATTAAAAAAAACCACATCCAAATCCGTTGCGTAGTTTTAAAGATATAAGCATACAAAGGGACATAGGGACAGAGAAAGCGACTTTGTTTTATACATAGTGATGTGTGAACGTCACTTAACTTTTTAGTTTTTACTACTCAACTACTTATTACAATAAAATTAATTTTATATACGAAAATTGCATTCTTTTTAACAAAATAATATTTTCAGTTTAGACGAAAACACGATAGATATCAAGTAGACAGAGTTACTTATTGTTAAAGTTATTTTTGTGCCGAAGTCAAGGTGAAGGTTTTATAAAGTATTTGAGCGTAAAGCTTTTTCTCATTTAACTTTAAAATCATTAAAATATAAAATTTACATTTCAATCTTCCATATTACGCACGTTTAAAACAAAATAAAACAATAAAACGTTACTATAAAAAATATCTACTCACCAACGTAACAATATCTCCCGGGTTTGCCGCGGCAATCCTCCTCAGTCTCTCATACAACAAATCGAGCAATCTCTGATGTTTCGCATTTAGCTCATCCAGCTCCCGTGCTACAGCATCAGATCCGGACACCAATTCCAATTCCCCCTCGAGCCCCCGGACTCGGAGCCTCTCCGCCATGTCTATATCTGCTTGTCTCTTTAACTGCTTCACGTCAAGCGATGGATGTATCTCTTCACAGAGCCACTCGACGTAACGTTGGCAACGCGATGTGTGTATCTAGAGTTAGGTTGGTTAGCCTGTTAGTTGGCGCAGACTGCTTTTTTTTCTAAACTGCCAGTTACAGTGACAATTCGCGAAAAATTGAATTTGAAAATGGAACGTTATGTTCCCTGGCTACGAATGCCATTGTTTGAATTAAAAGAAAAATTTGATGGAACATGGTAAATTCGAAATTTGAATTTACGTTTGTAAAAAGCAATCTGCGTACTTATTGTTAAATCTTTTTCAGCCAGTCTACCTTTCATACTACCTTTTATACATTAAAATTTGGATCCCTTCTTTCAAAACATCAGACAGACGTCCTCATTCAATTCTGAGCACATACATTCCGTATAAGGATAACAATGGCCAATTTGATACGAGTCCAGCTAAGTATCCCAGGATAGAAGTCATGCGAAAGATATTTTCTATGCGTGCAACACCGTGCGGACACTTGTACACCCATAAACGTGCATTTGGTAAGCAAACGTCTAAAATACCCCTTTATATTGCACTAGCTGTGCCCCGCGGTTTACCCGTATTGCTCCGCTCCTATTGGCCTAAGTGTGATGATATATAGCCTAAGTGTGATGATATATTATAGCCTTTCTTGATAAATGGGCTAACTAACACTGATATAATTTTTCAAATCGGACGCGTAATTCCTGAGATTAGAGCGTTTGACCGAACCTTGTGCAAAATCAACAAACAAACTAAATACAAACTCTTCAGCGTTATCATAATATTATTAGGATAAATTATAACTACTTATACGACTTTTAGAGTGAATATAAGGTCCATTTAACAAAGTAAACAAAGTTATCAAAACCATCTTTGCGATGAAATTTAAATTGCAAATCTTCGGGTATTTAAACAAAAGCTACTAATTTTTTTTGACCATTTTTGTAAATTTAATTTTTTTAAAACAAAAAAGCATTTCGGACATTAAGATGCGTCTGTGTGATACTTTGATTCTCTCCAAGTTTAATTATGGAGATACTGTGTATGGTCACCGTCTATTTGCTAGAACGAAGCAAGCTATTCAGCGGGTGCAGAATGCATGTGCTCGATTTTGCTGGCAAATACCACCTAGAAGTCATATTTCACCTTATTTAAACAAAGCAAAGACTTTGAATATGGAAAATCGACGTCGCATGCATTTTGCCTCCTTACTGTTTGGAATAGTGAAAACAGCTACACCTCAGTATCTCCATGATAAATTATCGTGGGGACGTGATACAAACAAAAGATATAAAACAAGGGCATCTTCGTATATCTTGTATCCACATAAGTTTCGAACTGAGGCGTTCAGGGGGAGCTTTAAGTACAATGCAACTAAATGCTGGAATAACTTGCCGCCTCCGTTTCGCAATATTCAATCGTTATCAACGTTTAGATTAAAGTACAAAAACTATCTTATTCAGACGCAGTTAGATCAGCATTAGTTGCATTGGAACCTCTTCTACCAACTAATCACTTTTAAGCTAGGATGGTGCACTTCACTCGTCGAAACATGCTTTCCTTGGGTTCACGTCCATGGTTGTCAGTTTATATACCTATTGTAGCAGAATCCTTTTTAACTTTCATTGCTTTGTTTTATTTATATATTTATTTACCAATTTAGTGGTTCTACTTAATGTATTATGCATTAAATTATTTTATATGTAATATATTATAATACGTGTATGTGTGTATATATATTATAGTATATTATTATGTCTATATTTTACATTATACTATTAATATTGTATTTATTTTCTTTTCTTTAATTAAAATATATTATGACGAAGTATTGCTCTCGGGGCTCACTGAAAATCGGTGCTGTGACGTTTTTTTGTTTACGTCACAGATGATTCACCGAGTGATTTCCCCTTTTAATGGCATCATGCTTCACAGACTACACACTTCAATGTGTATTTTTAAGTATTGTAGTAAGTAAGTATTATAAGTATTGTATAAATTGCTTTGAATTATGTACGTGTGAGGCTATGTGCCATTAAATAAACGTTTTTTCTTTCTTTCTTTCTTTCTTTCATTTGAATTATGGCAATACTGCCATTTCTGCGTTCATTGACCTTTTATTTCAATTTAATTCATAAACAGAACAATCTCGTATTCGATTGATTCTAGAACCTGATTTGAATTTAAAATTTGCATTCGAACGTTTTGAAGTAGTGCGACAGTTTGACTCAATTTAGTCATAGTGTAGGCAGTAATATAATGCCCTTTTCGACTTATAGTGGGTGTTATATTTATTTACAGTCTTTATAGATAGGTATTTTTAACAATACTTTCATCTTTTTTTTGTACTGGCAACACTGTCTATATACAGGGTAGCCCCAAAGCTCGTGCATACAAAAACCTGGCGACATTGGAAAGGGAAGTTTGGAAAAAGAAACACAATCACAACATCCCGCATTCAAAGAATTGTTAATTTTAGTAAGAAGCAAGGCGTAGCGTTATTTTATTTTGTAAAGCTCGCTGTTAAAGCCCACATATTAACATAGATAGAGCGAATTCAATTAGCGTGTCGCTTTTTGCACGCATAATAAGCGCAAAGCACTTAATTTTGTTATTTCTACTAATAGCTCTAATTACGTCATCAAAATGCTAATGAAAAAAAACTCATCTCTAAATGAATTCAGATCTATTTAGTTAAATATAGTTTGTGCCATAAACCAAAGCAGAAAGTGCACGACATACTACAAGAACGAAATGCGACAGCGACCAAGAGGAAATGCTGGACTTGAAAGTCTACAACCTTTCACAATCTCTCAGAAAAAACACCCTATTTTGCCAAAGAATACAACGCTCCTAAACTTCTAGAAAATTTCAAAATTCGAACATTACACCATAGACAGCCCAATTTAAAATTCGAAATTTTCCTTCTAGAATTCATCAATTCAAAATTGGAACAGTTCGTTGTAGAATCCCATTTGAACAGTTCTCAACACTTCTTTACACACAATTAAAATTCGAATTCCTTCTAGAATTCATCGATTCAAAAATGGAACTATTCCTTCTTCTTTAAGAATCCATGACGCCACAGTATAAAACACTTCCCTACTTTTTTATTAACCATCTGATATTTACCTTCGCCTCACGTATGAACCTTCCTCCGTCTACGTTAACTTTTTCAATCTTTGGCGTCCTTTCCACAACGCTCGTGAGTAAACTCTGTAAAACAACCACAACAACCCACATTGTAGTTTAGTTATTGTGCGTACCGTACGTGCAAGTGCGTTAAAAACTATTAGTATATCTATTATCTATACTAAAATATGTTAACATCATTATTTGAACGATTAAACGGATATAAGTTGTTATATTTCTACTAAAATAAGTTAATCATGTTGCAAGTTATTTTACTGTTATTCAAATGTACATATAAGTCACAAAATACAATTTTATCTAAACAACAGTGACTGACAATTTATTTATAGTTAATGTTAGTAATTGAGACAATAAATATGTTCTACTATCACTAAAATTATTTATACATTTAACAGAGAACCTATCTACCAAATAAACTCCAATATTGATAAAGAAAATCTATTTTAATATTTTACCACAATAATTATCATGTCTTTTCAACTAAATTAAACTTTATAATCTTAAAGTTTTTAACGTAATTATAACGTTCACCTACAGATGTCGCTGTAACTAATTCCATCGAAATCTAACATCCATATTATAGGTTATAATAAAACAATGAACTTGTATTAAATCTGTGACTTAATTATTTTTTTAAGTGTATCCTTTCTCTATAATATTAGCATTTAGGAATACTTCAAACCCTATCAATAGATGTCACTACAACCAATACACTTATCTTCCCTATATCACATATACATGTGATATAGGGAAGATAAGTGTATTGGTTGTATAAATACTTATTCAATTAATTAACGAACAAATAAATGAATGAATAATCCATATTAAGAATACTTCAACCCTATCAATAGACGTCGCAATAACCAATTCAGTTATCAATTATCATCCCTATATCACAACAGTTTATTCAATTAATGAATGAACAAATAAATGCAGGAATAATCCGTATTAAGAATACTTCAAACCTATCAATAGATGTCGCTATAACTTTTCATCCCTATATAACAACAATTTATTCAATGAATGAATGAATAAATGAATGAATATCATACCCTAGTAGGCTCCAACTGCTCTTTGGGCCTCACTTCGATAGGCGGCTGCGCTTGGAGCTTGCTGAACGAATCGTCTATCCATTCTGCTTCTTTTTCAAAACCGGCGTTAAAGTTCCGTAGTAATTGGTATGCGGCTTCACAGCTGCGTAATCTGTAAAAAAAGATATATGAAGAAAACAATAATTATAAAACAATAACTTTATTTGGAAGTTTAGTCTGCCTTGGTTTCACAGGGGTTAATTGGAGATTTCAAAAATGTAACTTGTCAAAAACATTATGATGTCTTACGGCAGCAGTATTATTTTCAGTATGGGAATCTTATAACCCTGTTATTTTTTCCAAACTTGACTTAATACTGATAAGCTTATTGCAGGTGATTTTTTTTTCGAAATCATTATAGTTGTTTTTATAAAAGACTTATTTTAACGATGGCAAAAATAGTCCGATTATGATCCTGCTGACATTAAAATCCTGCTATTTTTGTTAACATAGCGAAATTCTTTCCTTAAGTTACCCTTATCGAAAAACTCAAATAACACAACCCTACTATAATTCCTACCATTCAATGACAATAAAATTTACTCAATTAGGCTTCATCAATCATCTATTCTATTTGTATTTGAACATAAATCTACCCAAAATTACCATCCTTACCTTTCAGCCAATTGCGTGCACACATGGCTCCACCTGCCATTCAGCAGTTCCACCTCTTTATCCAGTCGCTCCAAGTCTACATGCTTCCCACTCCTCGGTAAGGTGGAATGTGGAAGACCAGCTCTAGAACCTTCGACCAGACGACGGCAGTTCTCAGCGTCATCGTTCATCTGGTCCACTTGGACTTGCTGCTTGCTGACAGCCACTTGCATGCGGAGGAGGTCTTCGTGCATCTGATGAATAATTTGTGATTAATTTTTGGTTATGAGTGAAAATTTGATATTACTGGATATTAAAAGCAACTAGTAACTGAAATATGTATCTTATTTATTAACTTCACAGCAGTTTTATTGACTAAATCTTCTTATATCTATAATAATACAATATACGCTGAAATTTTAAGGGATATTCCTATTATTTCTAAATGCATTAAGGTATTAAAAAGATGATCATTATTATTTTATGTTCAGGTATTGATAAACAATTTTTAAACATATTTCACTAATTAATATGGTTAATTGAACCCGATATATGTATTCAATAAGTCATGTTAAAATAATTAAATATCGCCAGTTTTTTGCGCACAATATTGAAAACCTGGATACATTCCACTAAAGAAATAGGTAGAAAAAAAAATACTTTACTATGTTCTAAAACACTGTAATATTGCAGAATATTCATCTACCAAGCAATAATTCTATATCTTTATTCTTAATATGTATAGACTATTACTAATGCCACATTATCCTACCAATAAAAAGCATCACTTACATCCTTAAGCAGTTCCACATCATTGGGCAGTTCGTTAAACTGTGCCAGCTTAATCTCAAACTCGGATATCGTCTGGTTGTTCTCTTCCATGCTGTTCACGACGATTTCCACAAACTTCAGCCTTTCCACAAAGAGCTGACTCTTGGATTGCATGTCGTTCCATTTGCCCATCACTTTATCCAGGCTCTTCTTCATTGCTGGTGTTTTGAGGGCGATACCTGGAAGATCATTAATATTAGATTTTTAGTTCACACATGGACAATTTAAAACATTTTTAATGACCATCCTAAAAGGTTTTTACAGGAGCTCAATGTTACAAGTCATATACATAAAAGTTACATAAAGCTACACATCGAAAGAGGAATGGAAATGTGATAGTGTGGAGTTAAGCATAACTTGATATTCCGTTCGAAATAAATCCGACCATCTAAAAATAAGAAAAAGCATCGCCTATAGTGTAATTCTCATCTTCTTCTTCAAATAAATGCCCAAACTAACCTCTAAAAGTATCTTGCACCTCCTGTACATCATTGGCCAACGCCAGCAGGCTGGTCTCCCAGTCCTTATGCTGCAGTACCAGGTGTTCTAGCGAGTCGAGATCTCGGGGTATATGAGACGCGATCCGCTCGTGCAACTGACGTTCGTACATCTCGAGCCTTTCGAGAAGGTTCGACGATTGTTCCGTGAAGATTCGAGCTGCATTCTTCGAGTCCTCTGCAAGGGGATTAACAAGCGTAAGTGATATGTACTTTATGAACCAGTTACTAAATTAACATAATAATTTATGTAGATTGTAAAATGAATAATCCTACTAATATTATAAATGCGAAAGTATGTAAGGATGTGTGTTACTCTTTCACGCGAAAACTACTTAACGAATTTTGATCATAATTGGCAGTGATGCAGCCTTTGTATCAAAATAACACATAAGCTATGGACATCCTAGCTTTTGCGAGCGATATATAAAGTTTTTGTTCTTCTCACTTTATCAAAGCAATATCCACAAGTAGAACATTGATTTATCATTTTAGGTCAGGGATTTTTATCGACCATTAATCTTAAAACGTTTTAAATCGAATATGCTGCATCATTTCTACAGCTTCATCTATTTTCAATCGTTTAATTAAAATGTACATAAAACCTATATTTAAGAGTACATTTAAAATATAGTTCTTAATCAAAATGAATTGCCTGTGCCAATTTTGATATGATTTAAATGCATGTCAATTTAAAATGTACCGTTTTCTAAATCTATATATTACTGTACTGTTTATCGTCATCTCTATCGTATCTGAAAGTTTTTCCTCCACGTGTAGCGATGTTACCTATACTATTGTTTTCATAGTAATGGAGATAGTAAATGGATCCTATCCTTAGAAACATAAGGCTCAATTTCTTTTAGCTTTCTATTAGCGACCAATTTCTTAACACAATATTTCATGATTTTATCAATTAAGGAGATTGAACTTAATCAAGTTTTAAAAATAAGATCACATAAAACAATAACAAGGTAATATTCCTCGTGCATTGGCACAATTAACCTTACGACAAGTTCAATTCAGTGATTTATTGGATTAAGGTTAAAATACTGAAAACTGTCCGATAGTCACACTAATGATATCATTTTATATCATTTTGTTAGTATGTTGTATCTAAAATAGGTATGTATATGTAGCTACAAATGAAAATATTAGCCAATATTTATTGTAGGTTCAGGATAATGTAGTATTATTTTAAGAAATAATTAGAATATAATTTTGGTTCTTTTTAGGTAAACTATTAGGGAGTTTAGTACTACTACAAATTTTTAATCGTTCGCTATATTGCTCTCACTATGGCAATTTACCAAACTTGTGACCTCTTTAGGACTTACGTAAGTTTAAATATTGATCTGAATTGAAGAAACAAGCATGAATCACACACAATCCACTGAATCCAGACTTCAAAATATATGACCTAATTCACATCGAGTATTCTTGCTTTTAAATTATAAGTTACCAATGATATTTACTTCAATCTCGATAAAGTTTATTTTGTTTGTTTTTTATCAAAATGACCACGTTTATTTTGCTAATTGCGTGTGTTTTTTTTTTAATAAGGCCATAATTCATTTAAAACAAATTTATCCTTTTATAATTTTTATGTCCTATACAATTTAATCGTAACCTAACAAACTTAATTCAAGTACAGTATATCCGTCTGTCACATTCCACAAATCCCTCTAATCTACACATCAAAATAATAAAGCATAATCATAACTCATATTCGTACACAAACCGAATCAATTATCATCAATACAAAATCAAATGACAACGCAGGCGTTAAACTTTAAAGCATTCCCTCCCAAGTTCAAGTCATTCAATATTTCAACATAAACAATCTTAAAATCTATGAATAACACTGTCCATTCAGAGCACAGATAAAAAAAACACAAGGTCACGGAGTCTAGACACGGATAGGCACCTGACAATCGATATTCCCACCAACGCCTCTCCACAGATCTCTTTCTATACACTAAACATATTTTACGTATCATTTTAAAACATTTTATGTAAAACAATATCAGATCGGTATCGTGGACGGTATGACAAAACTACTAAAACTGAAGCGGACGAGATGTGCACAGAGTAAAAAAGAACATTGACTCAACAGTTCGAAGAAAGGCGTGAGACTGCGTCTGAAAATATATTATCTGTTACTTTATTGAAGGTTTTTTTTTTTCATGTATAAACGATTAAATATAGAGACAATATAAAATGGCATTGTTTTTAGAATCGAATGTTCGATATATCGATACAAGATTGCTTAGTTTTTTTCGTTAACTGTAACAGTGTTGAGATAAAAAAAAAACGTCCTAACTGAAATTGAATTTCGCAATCAGGTTTTCAATAGTTAAATAGCGTGTAATTGTTTGTCCACTTTTGCTATCAACTACTAATTTTATTTTTGTAAGTCTGTTTCTGGATTAACTCAAAACGACGTAATCTCGTTTTAGTAGAAAGCTTAAGATTATTTCTAAGCTTTTCTTTTAGTCAATATTTTTGGTTTCATTAAAAAAAGAGAGAACTCTTCATCAATATTATAAATTCGAAAGAGCGTTTGTGTATGTGTGTATTTCTTTCACATCGCAACAGAGCGGTTTTATGCTATGTTTGTGCATGTACAATATATATGATTACTTTACCGCGTTGAATCATTTAATTGCAATTGCATACAGTTGCAATGCGGGTGAAACCGCGGGGCACAGCTAGTATAAAATATATCCTATCACTTGGCTACTGTATTCCATTGCACTGTGGTCACAGGCCCACACGCGCCTACGGTATAGAAATTGCGGTATCAACCACAAGGCCAATAACTGCTGATGACATCACGGGATAAAATTGAATTATTGGTTACCTGGACGTGGGATGAGAAAATTCGTTAAAAATAGGCAAATAATACAAAATGCATATAACCATTAATTGGATGAAGTACCTATGGGGCTTTAAATTTCAATTACTTACTTATGTATAAAATTATTTCAAATATCGCATTGCTTTAAAATCAGCACTATGGCATCTAAGGTACCTAAGAGGAAGTTTTATCCAAATCGTTTCAGTAGTTGTTTGTATGACAAAGTAACGAACATCTTCGCCATTCAAACATATTTAAACTTTCGGATTTGAAATATTATTGTGGTAATAGTGTCCTCGGTACACACGCTCTTTTTTACATGAAATTGCGAAAGGAAAAATACATTAATATCTCAGAGTAAACCGATCAATTACGTAAGGAGACATGACATAAATTCTAATACATACTACAATGTATTAACTTTGACACCTAGAGCGTTTCGCCCACTCCTTGTTTCGGTGATGTCATGTGACCTTTTGACCAATAATTGGAGTACTTTGGACCCTTTAAGTCTTTATGGAAACATGTAATCGAGGAACTGTGTAAATCATCTTAATATATATAAATCTCGTGTCACAATGTTTGTCCTCAATGGACTCCTAAACCAGTTAACCGATTATAATAAAATTCGCACACCATGTGCAGTTCGATCCAACTTGAGAGATAGGATAGGTTTTATCCCGGAAATCCCACGGGAAAGGGAACTATGCGGGGTTTTCACTGAAAACGCGGGCGAAGCCGCGGGCGGAAAGCTAGTATTTCTTATATTAGTTTAGGGTAGTGCTCACTGCTCATCTCTTAATCATCTCTACCGTCTGCCTAAGAAGTTATTATAGTAATTAGATATATGTATATATGTATACTAGCTGCTCCTGCGGTTTCACCCCCGTTGCTCCACTCCTTTTAGTCATATAACTATAACCTTCTAACCTATAACCTTCCTCGATAAATGGACTATCTAACACCGAAATAATTTTTCAAATCGGACCAGTAGTTCCAGAGATGAGCGCGTTCAAACAAACTATTCAGCTTTATAATATTAAAGTTTATAGATTAACGGATTTACAGTTCAACATACGCAATTTTATCGCTATTCCCTTTGACATTGATATGAAATTCATACTATGAATGTGGCCATTTAGCGAACATCTATACTACATAGCCATTAGCTTGATTACTTCAGATTACTATCTATATAGACCTATGACCATATGACGTCAGCTCTATTAAAGAGTTGAGATGTCTTACGAGATTTGTAAAAAAGATTATTTATGTATCTACTAGCTGTGTCGCGCGGTTTCGGCCGAAAACGAACCCAAGCGCAAAAGCAAGCATTTCTAGTTTATGTGTTATTATTCTGTAAGCTACAGCACAGTCACGTATCGTAAAACTCCATTCAGTAGTTTTCGTGTGAAAGAGGTACATATATCCGTCCATGTTCACAAATTTTCAAGTAAACAATAGTGGTAAAAAAATAATATAAAAATTAATTTCTTTGATCACGCTTATCAACTACCGGGCCGATTTAAAAAAAATTCACTTTTAGATATACATGATCCCTGAGTGCTATAGTCTATTTATGTACTACGAGCGACGACGGGGCGGACCGCTAGTTTTATTTGTTAATATTTATTTACAAGCTAAATGCCTGTGGCTTTCCTTGCCCACACGAGCCGAGATATTATCTAACAGGTAAGTATATCTCGTTAGATAGGATAATAACTGCAAAAAAAAAATTAAAATATCTACCCGAACGTAGCCGGGCGAGCAGCTAGTATTAAATATAATAAACAAGACATACAAAGTAAAATTGTTTATTAAATGAAAACTCACCTCCCTTTCCAAAAGAAAATATTCGCTTTATCCTCTTCATTTCAACTCTATTCCATTGAAATAAGGCTCAAATTACAATATTCACTATTGTTTACTTTCAGTTCTAATTTATTCACACTTTCGATATTTTGTTTGGCGATTGCTTCGATTTATTATTAGATTATCAATGCATTACTATTGATTACGATTCTCTGAGGAAATAGAAAAATTTGCACGTGCCCTAATAGTTTATTTTAGTTCTAGCAAAAACATTTACCTTAATAATTGTGCATATATAAAAATTAGTCATTTTTAGACAATTTATTTAATTAGGAAATCAGATTCATATTTTTCAACATAATTGAAGTAAGAATTATTTATATTGTAGGTCATTAAAAAAAATCGACTCAAAAGTGTACATATTTTTTTTTTACTTTTCACCACAAAAAAATACACCGATTTCAAAAACAGGTCACAGAAATTCTAATAAAATTTAATTCATAATCAAAAATTGTTTTGTTCAAAATCTACAAAAAATTCACAAAAAATATTTTTTAACCGACTTCAAAAAAGGAGGATCAATTCGGCCGGTATATTTTAATTTCAATTTTTAATTTCCTACCACAACAATAGTAAAAAAACAATGCACCCACAACAAACAATACTACCCACTACGCACTACGCACGACACTAATTGCAAACTATCCCGTAGGATGCGCGCGCGCTGTCGACCCGATCGCTTGTGAGACGACACTAATAACTTTATTTTTAATTCAACTTCACGTGCCCAGGAAGTATATAAATATTGTACGGATATGGCAGGCAATGGATTGGGCTTGACATTTTTAAAGTATGTATTGAAGTTAATTTTTAAAGGGGAAAGATTTAATTAATATGGAAATAGTTTAAAGAGAAAGCTGCGTTATTCCCAAGTGACATATGCCATAATCATCGCCTTACTTTGGTTGGCATGTACTGTGGCGAAATAGAAAAATATATAATGTTGGATGTATTATTTAATTATTAATCTGTCGTAGCCCAAAATGTGTAGGGCGCCCTGTAGCAAGATGGAGCGACGATATACGCAGGGTTGCTGGTACTCAATGGCGGCTAAAAGCTGAAGACCGAGCTCTATGGCGTGCCTTAGGAGAGGCCTATGTCCAACAGTGGACGGAAAAAGGCTGAAGAGAGAGAGAGAGAGCCCAAAATATGCATATCTTTTGGGTTATGATAGATTTCATGTTCTAGCCATTGAGATAATATTAATATGGAGATGACACCGCCTACATCACTTATGTTCCACTCAACATACGTCATGTGACGTATGTTGAGCGGTATTTTTTAATGGTTTTAAAGTGAAACGCATCAAACATGCCTTCGTGTGTGTTACGATATTGCACAAATAATACAAATAATACGGAAAAGTGCAAAGGAATAACTTTCATCGTTAAGTAGCGAAGCATTTTGTTCGTGGTGTCTACTCCATACGTAGTAATATTATCTCAATGGTTCTAGCAAGTTGTTTTACTGAAATATGTTTTTATAAACTTGTTATTGAATATAGCCAAATTTGAAAATGTTCAAATTTAAACCCTGACTGTTTAAAATAATAACTGTATTTATTTCTATCTAGTTAAATAAATAAACAAATAATTTATCAAACTGTCACTTGCACTTGTAAACAAGGCAAATGATTGCTGTTAATTAATCGAATGCGCTTTATCATCATTGAAGCAATATAACAGATAAATTCATATTTATGGTAATTGTGCTATTTTAGTCCTCGATATTATGCAAGTTCATTTAAAGATATAAAATTCTCAATGTTACTTTGAAAACTTTTAAAAAAAGATCTCTGGTATTTTATATAATTAGAAACTACGCGTTCTAACAAAAATTCTAGGTCGCGTCATGGCAAACCGTCACGTCATGGAGTAAGGCGACGATTTTGAATCTTGTCAAAGCGGTTTCACTTCAAGCACACGCTCTTTTTTCATAAAAAAAAGTAGAGCAAGTTACTGATATTAAAAAATAGACATCTTTTCCATATTTGTAGCTTTGCCATTTCCTTTCAGTTTAAAAACACTTTGAACTGAAAAAGGAAATTGATTTGCAGTTTTTACTGACTATAGATTTAGTCAGTATACTGCACAGCATTTCTTTCACATAACCCAAAAGATAAATGTTCTAACCTTTAAATGGCAATTACTTTAATTACACTTATAATTTGGTCAAAGAATTCTCGTAACCCACTTACAAAAAAGACGACAATTATTCAATTGTTTTAACATCAGTACCAAGGCCAATTATCGAATAGTTTCATAGAATTTTGACAGTCGTATTTTTATATGAAGAGCTTGATTTAAACTAGTTGCACGCCCCGTCTCCGCTCCGGTTGAAATTTTATTGATTTGATGATAACTTAAAATATGTTACTTAATAACTACCTACTTAATTTACGAATAAAAAAAAAAATTGAAATTTTGTATGCGGTAAATTTATTTTTGTTGAAGAATTATCATTCGGTCCAAGAACTCGGTTCATGAACGTTTTTTACAAACAAAAGTAGCCTTTTTTTTCTAATTTTTAATCTCTTGTTTTAATTTCTAATTGCCTTCTTTTACCTTCAGCCCTCAGCTTACTACTTATCTATCCTAACATTTATTGTTACTTTTTTCCGCTAAATTTCACTTAAAACTAGACGCTCGCGTCTTTATTTTACAACTTTTACAACTACCCTATTTTTCACATTTTTCGTGATTTTTTGTAATTTTCTATTTCCACTTACCTTCAGCCCGCGCTCTCCTCTCGAACTCATCGAACAGCCGGTTGACTTCATCTATCTCTCGTCTCAACCGCCTCAATTGTGGATCAGCCGGATCACCCTCAGCTAGTAATTTCTCAGCGTCTTCGTTGAGCGCACGGCGTATCGCTTGTCTCTGTTCCGCGCCCATCGCTACGAACTGGTTAAACAAACATGTAATAACACGAAAATTAATAATAACATAAACATGTGCCAACGTTAACAAAAAAAAATCTATTACAAAAATATTTTAACGAAATTAGGCCTATTCAAAATTAAAAAATGCAACGATGTGACATTTTTTATTTCATCATTTTTAATGAATAGGAAAAAATTACTCACGAAATATTTATTGAAATTGTTAAAAATACATCCGAATGAAATAAAACAATATTCAAATTATATAACTAACTTAACTTAACTTTGTCAATTACTAACAATAAAATCTATACGAAACAAGATTCACTTTTCTTTTTTTATTCTTAAAATATGTAAAAAAAATCTCACCTGCGGGAAATCCCATCCCTTCACCACCTTGATGGTCGCGAAGATCATATTCTGACGCATGCGCAGTTGCTTCCTCTGCCATAGCTGTATCACCTTTACACAGAAAAACAACACTATTAGCACAAAACACATAATCCGACACACACACAGACACATTTCTGTCAATATTTTTCAGAGAAAAGTAATTTATGAATATTTTATGTAATTTAGCACTTTCTTATCACTGGTCTAAACAAAATCACTTTTCGCCATTCGTGTATCTGTATGCTTAAATCTTTAGAATTATACAACAGATTTTGATGCTTTTTTAAAAGGTAGAATGGCTCAAGGGAAAGGTTAGTATATAAATAGAAAATTAGCACAGAACACACAACTCAGCACACACATAAACATGACTGACAGAATGTCGATGGAATTAATAATTAATAGTTATCAATATTTTGTTTTGCTTAATTAAGCGCTTTATTTATATTTAAATATGAGTCATTAAGATCAAAGTTTGTTATAAGCACGTAAAACATTACCGATAGTAGAATTATAGTACAAAATTTTATTGAGTGGAATAACGTTGTGTGAACTACTATGCTTCAATAGCTTTGAATTTAAAACATTTGATTTGTGTTCATTTCTAGCGATTTTTAGATAACAGGTGTGTGATCTATACATATAATAAAATCCTAGGAAAGTCAAAACTGTACATTGAATATTTTTTTAAAAGAATACATAATCCATGATCTATAATCGATATAGAAGCCAAAAATATAGTTTTTAGAATTTTTGTCTGTTTGTCTGTTTGTCTGTTTGTCTGTATGTTTGTCCGAGCTAATCTCGAAAAGTACTGCATAGATTGACTTCAAATTTTGCATGAATATTACTAACAGGTCGTGTGAGGTTTTTTTAAACATATTATCATGCTATCACCTCCGGGGGAGGAGCTGTGAACCTTTACTTTTCTTACGTATTCCGTGTACTACGACAGCGTACAATCTAAAGACTCATGTTTAAATGTTGTTTTTGAGTAAGCCATGCTATTATCTAGCTTTACACTATAAAAACTACGTCATTTACGTAATTTGGGCAGAGAAACTGTTTAATGAATCTTAGTACTATAAAGACAAATTTGATTCAGCGCCATCTATGAGATTTCGTAAAAATCAAATCAAACACAATGTTAAAAATTAATAATTTAATTATAATTATGTTATTTATTTATTTAACTCTTTAACCCATAAAAAATCTTCCCTTCCCTATAAGGTGCGCTTATATAATTCGTGTGAATATACTACATTTTTAAAAGTGAGGGTAGATGTATATTATTTTAAGTCAAACTAGACACCATTACAGTTAATCTAATATTGATTGTGTTCATTGGTTACATTTTTAAAAATCTTCGTGTTTTAATAATTCGATCACGAGGCGGGACTCTAATACAAAAAGGTTAGTTCGTTGATAATTATTATTCCTTCGTCATTTACATGTTGTTAGTAAAAATATACTTTGACTATTAATACTTTTGTTCAGTATTTATCTGTATGATTATTGCTTGGTAATTAATATATTTTCATGTCGTATACCTAATTATAAACATAAGTGTGATGTGAAACTAGCTGGATTTATTTTTACACACTCACAGTCTTATATTTTGTGTTAATGTTAAAATAGTATTAATAGTGTAAATCATAATATTTTTTCAAAGTTAAAAATATTTCCTTTTTTCTGATGGTGTTGCCATCGAATTAAACCGCGCTGTCGTTTCGTTCACAAAAAGTCATGTTATTAGGACCGAATATGTAGCCGCCTCAACTTACGGAAACGAGAGTAACCTGCGTTGTCTGTTAGTTATTGTATAGTCGAATTTAACGTTACATGGAAATTGGAATCTAAATATATGTATACCTACTTATATTAAATCTGTAGAGGTCAATTCTGCACATGAAATATATTTCCTAAATAACTATCACGAGGTGATTAGAGATCGACATCGACGTCAAAAATGTTTGTCCGTCTGTCTGTCTGTATAACCGTTATAGAAACAAAAACTACTCGACGGATTTAAACGAAACTTGGTACAATTATTTTTCATATTCGTGAGCAGAGCAGCAACTCCATTTTTAAGCTTTCGTCGCGTGTGCGTTCTTAATGCGTGTATCTTAATGGTTAAAGCTACACAGAAATCAAGTATGAAAGAAATGTTCTCCATATTATATAAAAAATATCTCCCAACATCATAAATGTCTATCTTTTATGGTTGAGCTTAGGAGTTCAAAGCTTTCTGATTATATTATACTAGCTGTCCCCGCGACTTCGTTCGCGTGGAATAGTGACTATGGGACCTATGACCATGGGCTCAGGGTGGGGCAACAATAAAAAATCATTTTTATTTTCATGCTCCCACTCCCGCGCCCACTCGCACTCCCACGCCATATGCCACGTTCAGTCCCAATCCCACGCCCACGCCCACTCCCCTTCACAATTAGTACCTACCAGATCAAAGCCAGGGTAAGCGCCCCACCCAGCCCCACCGTGGCTACGCCCATGCTGAATTACTACTTAACATACAATTATTGAGTAAATACGTACAACCATACTGTACTGTTGTACTACCATAAATAATTAAAAGAATTGTTATTAAAATTTCTTACTAAACTGAGCTAAAAAACGTACCAAATTATTAAAGAAAATCAAGAAATGAAATGCCTAACCTATACCAAATAGTTACTACATATTGTAATTAAAAATTATGATTAGTATATAATATCGAAAATCAAAAAAGAAATGCCTAACTACTACTACGTAGAATTACGTAAAATTTCTTTTAAATTATGTCATATTATTTTTTAGGAACCAGGGGGGGGGGGGGAGAGGAGCAAATTCTATTTCCTTCCTTTCTTAAACGGATGTTTTTAATAATCTATGGTGTAGCCAGTAGCCACTGATCAGCTTAATCGATACTCAGTTTTTATCAAATCCAGAAACAAATCCAAATTAGATCTTACCTGTCTCACGCACGTAACTAAAGGCTGAAGAGAGAGAGAGCACGTAACTAAACCGTTTAGACGAAGAAAAGTGTATAAAAAAAGGAATAAATAATTTCATAAACTTCCCGATGATCTTTAAAAATAAATTATAACTTTCATTTTTTTCATTCCCACTTTTACCCCTATGTAGGTATAATAAGTGGATGAACCAATTTTCATACACTTTATCTAAGAACCAGCGTCGGAAAATATTCTGCCTAACAAAAAAAACCGCATCTAATTCGGTTTACCTGTTAGCCAGCTACGGTGCCATAGACAGACACACACACACACACACAGAAATACATAGCGGTCAAACACATAACACCAGTCTTTTTGCGTCGGGGGTTAAAAATATAATACGACATAATTTAAAGGACATTTTATGTGGAAAATTTACCTATACACCAGGGTAGATAATTTTTGAAACAAAAAAAAATCGCAGTAGGATGAAACCCATTAGAAAAGGATATGATAAAAATGTAAGGAAAAATAAATTACGGTCAATCGGAGTTCGGGAAGTGGGAGGGGGGAGCTTTTAAGAGAAAAAAATGGTTTCTCTCGATTTCTCGATAATATGTAGGTAATAACACCTGGTAATTTTTTTCTACATATTTTAATTGTACAGACATCACTTTTCCACAATTTTATTATATGTATTGATGATGATGATTGAGATTATAACACTCTTAGTCCGTTTTAATTTTTATTCACCCGCATCAGTGCCACCTAAAAAATCTTTATAAATCGAAATTCGAGCAAAGTTAAGAAAATGAGAAATAAGAGTTCTCAAGGATCGTTAGAGATAAGAGGCTTACTATTGACCGAAAACAACATGTGTTATGCCGAACCTGAAACCGCTTCACAACGAGAATTGCGGCTCACAGCTGACCGCGAACGGCATGTACTATCCTGTGATACCGAAACCTTCACTGAGGGTTTATATAACGTCTCACAGCTGATCGCAAATGGCATATTGTACTATCCCGTGAGACCGAAACCCTCACTGAGAGCGAATTACGTCTCACAGCTGATCACGATCGTCATATTTTATCTCGAGAATTCTGAAACTTTTACTCAATATGAAGACCGTTTGACAAATAATAGGGTGCACCATAATATTATTCGATCTCTCGAAGATGAACATGAGCATAAGCAATGACTAGAGTAGGGACGCGAATATTACCATTATTTGAGACAAGAACGATTAATAAGTTTGTTTAATGAAAGATTAAGAATTGAAACTATTGGTCTCTTTAAACGGACGAATAGCGAGAGGCCCGTCTTATTGCAGACAGATTTCGACATAGTCTTAAGCGCGTCACACACGGTGAAGATACTATAATATTTTATCTTAAGATACTGTTATATTTTATATTACAGTATCTTAACGCATCCGGTATCAGCGTTCGGACCATCATTTTTCTTTTTGTCATTGCGTACTAAGACCCCTGTAGAACCGCCATCCTGTTACAAATGACCCACAAAATTTCG
>CAJQZN010042642.1:50740-83071 GCA_907164685.1 Colias eurytheme
ACAATTAAGACGCTTCTAATGATATGTCATTTGTTGAATTCTGATAAGTAGTTTAGAAGTTACGAGGGAACAGATGAACATACATACATACATACATACATACATACATACATACATACATACATACATACATAGCCTGTCAAAATCATAACCCTCCTTTTGCTTTGCCGTAGTCGGGTAATAAATGCGAAAGTAACTCTGTCTGTATGTCTGTTACTCAATCACGCCTTAACTACTGAACCAATTTGCATGAAATTTGGTATGGAGATATTTTGATACCCGAGAAAGGACAAAGGATAGGTTTTATCCCGGAAATCCCACGGGAAGGGGAACTATGCGGGTTTTTCTTTGACTGCGCGGGCGATGCCGCGGGTGGAAAGCTAGTTTATGATAAATTAATAATTCATAGAACGAGCAGTTTTGCCAATATTTTGCTTCAAACGGGAACAAAACTAAAAATTTCAAATTTTTGGGAAAAACGCAACAGCTTAGAATTTTACTTGTCGGAAACGCATAGTTTGTGACTTTTAGAGCAAAAAGTGAAAACAGTCCAAAATTTTCGCAGTTTATCATCTGGTGCGCAGCGAGCACAACTTTTTTGAAGTTGCAAATTGGGATTTACATCACTAAATGGTCCAAACAACATACCAAAAATGCAGCGCTACATCATGCTTTGCGAATTTGGGGTTTTTAATGTCGATTTCTACCGGCCTAAAACTATAAACTAAGAATCGAATAAAGATTAACATTGATACAGTACGATCTATACAAATACAAGCGTAAGTAAGCAACCATTGCAACAAAATATATGTTCTTATTCAAGTGTCTAAAAAAACCACCACCATTATTTATTTTTTTTGCTTTCTGTTTAGGAGAAGAACCTAAACAATTTGCAAGATTTACAAACATCTGTTCTGAACCTATTAGAATGTACATTTAAAATTTATTGTCTACTAGCTGCTCCGCGCGGTTTCACCCCCGTGGCTTCACTCCTGTTGGTCTTAGCGTGATGATAACCTTCTTCGATAAATGGGCTATCTAACACCGAAAGAATTTTTCAAATCGGACCAGTTGCAGTAGTTCCCGAGAATAGCGCGTTCAAACAAACAAACTCTTCAGCTTTATAATATTAGTATAGATAATTTAAAATACAAAAACAAAAAACTTACTTCTGTATCCATTTCTCAGCGTCTGTGACTTGCTCGAAGAAGTTGTGGTATTGTGTCGTGTGCTTGAGATGTGTCTCAAGGCAGAGGGTCAGTTGTAACACCCACGCCCATTGAGATTGCATCACCTTGTAATATAAAATATATTTAAGATAGAAAAATATTTATTTAATTGCATAATTTGAAGATAATTGTGAAAAACATGTCTTAAAACATTTATTACATTTTTCATAATTTTTAACCGACTTCAAAAAAAAGGAGGAGGTTATCAATTCGGCCGGTATGTTTTTTTTTTTTTTTTTTTTTTTTTATGTATGTACACCGATTACTCCGTGGTTTCTGGACCGATTTACGTGATTCTTTTTTTGTTCGATGCGGGATGGTGTCGAATTGGTCCCATAAAAATTTTATTCGGATAGGCCCAGTAGTTTTTATTTTATGAGCATTTTTGTCTGTATTTGTAAATGTTGCAAACTGTGCAAGTTTGAAGTCGGTTGTTTTTAACGCAGTTATTGACTTGTTAAGTACGGGGTGATCTATTTGAAGTAGGTACGTACTACACTATTTCAAAACAGTGATTTTCTTATATGTATATCTGTATATATTCGCGAATCTATGATTTTTCAAAATCACTTATTTTCAGTACTTGAAAATCATCCTAAAAAAATACCTGCAAATTCGACTCCCAAACTACTGAAAAAACATCCAAATCTAAAAAAATACCTGTAAATGCGACTCTATGGTTTTCATAGCCGGATGATGTTGTGCGATCAATGCCTCTCCTCTATCTATCACATTGCTGAACTGTAGTTCCCGCTTCTCGAGGGATGACATCAATTGCTGGTAAGAAAAAAAAATAAAGTATAGAGTGATTGTTTTTTTTTTGATAAATTATAAGTTATCTGTGGTTGGATGGTGGGAGAGCTATTTTTTTAATGACTAAAGATTAGATTTTATCTAGGAATAGTCAATTAATCTCATCAATCTCATAGATAACAAAAAAAATGTATAAACAGGGATTTTACGCCTTCGGCATAATTTATTTGTAATTCTTTTTAATAAAATGTTTTCTCTTATTCTGTTGTAGTCGTATAAATATTTAATAAATTATATAGAATAAAATAACGTTGACAGTACAACATAAAAAGTATTAGAGAAATAATTTTATAACCAAATTTTCCTAACTCGATTTTTTCACGTTACATTACTTTTCACATCAGGAAAAATTATTCAATAAGTATATAGCTTACAATATCCTTATAACCAAGATAACAAACACAAATAAAACAAATAAAAAAATAAATCGTGTGAAACAAACCTCGCTATCGTCTCCAAATGAATGCTTGCGCGGAAAGAAAATAAAATATTAACAAAACAACTTATTTTTTTAACAATAGCTATATGAAAATGTGGTGAATGATTATTTACATGAGGTATGAAAATTATAATTATTATTATATCCTTACTTATTTTATTTACAATATAAAGAAAATCGTATTTTATCTAGGTATATTTTTTTTGTTATTTTGATGTAATGAGCACGCTAATTTATCTTACATTTTCATCACTCTCGACTAGAAAAAATGTTATTTATACGAATATTTAAAATTAAATTAGTTGGTAAGAAAATAAAATTATAACCAACCAATGTATAACATAACATTTGTAAATCATATTTTGTCTTCTACATTATAAATATATTATTATTATCTTTATAAGTAAGTACATAAAGAAGTTTAAATATTTTAATTTTTTTATTGGTGCTTAACAGTTGTAACAAATTTATTCCAATAGCTTATTTACAAAACCATAAAAAATAGAAAAAAAAATCTTTTTTTTTACGATATCACAAAACAAACTTCAATAATGTTGAACGTACACCGAAATAAAAAGATTTTCACATTTTTACAACACAAAAAATAGATTTTTTCACATTTTTTTTTATAAAAAGCAACAAACCTCATAATAATGTTGTACAGCAGGTAAGTTAATATGCGGATCTGCCCAATCGCGGGACAATTCGACTTGTTCCTTTTCATTGAGCCAGTTTAATTCCGCCGTCGCTGATTGGAGGAAATCTTGGAGCGCGTCTAGATCTGAGATACTGAAAAAAATGTTATATTTTTTTTTATTATTAAGGTTTTAAAACATTGGCTCGATATTGAGAGTGAATACTGTGGATTCGATGGTTAATTAAGTTTTTAACTTTAAATATTAGCGATATAAACACGATTTGCTATTAGATTAGATAGATAGGACCTGTTTTTAAGTATTTTACATCATTTTTTTTCTAAAAATCGACTATTACAAAAAAAAAATATGCAGTGATCATCATAAAATGATAAATGAAAAAAAAATTGAAGCGTTCGGCATTAAATTTTCTATACCTACGCAATTTTTTTAAAGGGCCTTTCGAAGAATCTAAAACAAATATATTATCGCCTGAAAGTATGATATGTTAACATCAATTCCTTACCGCTTAGTGCTTGTAGAAAGTAAATCAGCGTATGATTTCTGCAGCTGACTCAAATGCTGGTTGTATAGATTCAATTCTTCGCCGTTGAAATTCGACCTGTTGTGTACGCATTGTTCCACCTGTAAATATAATATTTATATATTAGTACAATATATGGAGTAAGAACTGAATAAATTGATGGAGTGATTGTGTAAGTTATGTTTATACTATGTACGTAAAAAAAAGTAATTGAATAGATTTGATCGTCAAAATTGACGCACACGCACACGTATTACGTACGTCCATGTCGTTAATATTTACAATAAATATATGATTTTTAAAAACAGAAAGAGTAGAAGAGAGAGAAAGGAACAAAAGATTAAAACATTTTTTGAAAAAGAACTGTCTCCTAGTTCAAAAAATTTGCGTTACAAAAAAAATATGAATTTTAATTTCAAACAACCAAAGATGTTTGAAATAGTAAGTTTATACTATGAAAGGAGAAACACCGTGTGCGTGTAGCTAGTTAAACAAATATCTTACCTTAGAATGGAACTGATCGATCTGTTTGTGTTCGCGTTGATGTTTGTCCAACTCATGCTGTACGGACGGTAGGTCCGATCCGTACTCCGATTCGTGTAGTTTTTTCTGTAATAAAGTTCATATTAATAAGTTATTTCGATAAAATATTCTTTATAGACAAAGATTAAGATAGTGATTTGGATTAGAATTTTTTTTTTTTTGCTGAAATATTGTATTCATTTTTGTTCGTAAAGAAAAATTTAACAGTGAAACAGAAGTAAAATCGTTTCCATATCCATACTTTACTCTTGAAAACTTGTCTATTCCTTCTTATTTTAATTTTTTCTTTGTGTAACTAAAAATTGCTAATCCCAAAGCGCTTGCTAAATCTTTATTTCAAAAACTTGCTGTTACAACTATCTACAGTGGTCTACTGCAACTATCATTACCTGCCGGTCTATTGTTTTATTGGCCTACTGGTCTATCGGACTACTGCAGTCTACTGGTCTACTGGTCTATTGGTCTATTGGTCTACTCGTCTACTCACCAGCCGCTCCTTGCACCAGCGCGTCGCGTCATGCAGCTGCTGGAAGCTGGGGTCTGTCTCGTGGACCCTCGTCTCTAGCACCGTGCGCGTCTCCCGCCGGACCGTGGTCTGCTGCACGGGGAGACGGACAGAAGACAGTCTGGGTACCAGACGCCCGGTGAACGCTTGTCGAGCGTTCAGCCAGCGGTCGTGGACTTGTTGTACTCTAGAATGGTAGAATATTTAAACAAATTATACTTTAAAAAAGCCTTCTATAAGGTTAATCACACGTGTCTACTTGAAAATTAATCTTTGAAGACATCCGCAGTAATCTATTGCGCTGGCAATCTTTATTTTTTTAAATAGATCTCACATAGTAAAAAGAATGGAAATTATTACCATACTGAATCTATTACATAAAGTGTTTCACAAGGTTCAAATCTGGGTCCCTTATTGTTTATAATCTTTATCATTGATTTTTGTAACAAATTTTTAATTAAACTTCATGTTATGATTTAAATAATTTTCGCATTTTTTTTTGTAATAAACGACTTATATGACAGCATTGAACTTGAATAAATTAAAAGATTGGTGTGAAATATTTTGTTTCTCAATTTCTATGAAATTTTTATTATATAATTTCGTTTGAAAAAATGCCATAGCTTAACAGCTA
The DNA here is from genome assembly GCA_907164685.1 of Colias eurytheme. Classification (NCBI taxonomy): domain Eukaryota; kingdom Metazoa; phylum Arthropoda; class Insecta; order Lepidoptera; family Pieridae; genus Colias; species Colias eurytheme. Next base: position 56,083 of record CAJQZN010042642.1, read on the forward strand.
CCTTGCTGATAATCACAATGTTAATAATTATCATCATATTCATAACATCGAATCTAACCTTACACCAAACTATACTACAGATTTTATTACTACTACCAACCTCCTCTGCAGTTCCGTAGCCTGCGGGTATCTCCCGTCTCTCAACGCCTGCGCATCCGCGAACATTTCCCTAATAGTGTGTTCCGTAGCACGCAGTTCGTGTTCAATCTGTTCCGCCGCGAGTTTCGCTTCAGCGGGATGCACTCCGCGCTCCATGCGACGGATCTCGCTTTCGATGTGCCGTTCGACGCTGTCTAGCGTGGATTCTGTTTGTTTTATGTCCCTGGAAATGAATAGACGTTTAAAATACAGTTTTTATAGTCGATTTATTATGTTTGATAAATTGACATGAAATATTATGGTACAATTAAATACACAATAAATCTGCAGATTGTTGGATAGATGTGATGTTCTTTAAACCCCCAGAATTAAAAGAACATAACATTTGTTGCTTGACTTTCTGTTTCTTTGTATTATACCCATCGTACTGCACTGTGCAGCTTCTTCGTCAAGCGCTGTTTTTGTACCTGCGCTGATACTGGCAGTATTTTTCCCTTCAAGCTGTTTCAGCTGCTTTTCCAACCTAATTAACAATACAGCTACCCCTTCCAACTCTATTTATTCCCTTCAAGCGGTTCCAGCCGCTTGCTATCCCCCACTCATCTGTGCAGCTTCTCCGCCAAGCGCTGCAACCACCCCTGTGTCTATATTACTCCCCTTTAAGCGGTTACAGCCACTGTCTTCCCCACTCCCTACTACATCTGTCAATATTTCTTCCCTTCCAGCGGTTTCAGCCGCTTGCTACTTTATTCTCACCTGTGCAGCTTCTCCGCCAAGCGCTGCAGCCGCTCGAGGCGGCGGATCTCATCAGAGAGGTCTCTCTCGCGTTCCTGCTGCGCCATCAGCAGACGCGACCACGCTTGTTCTAGCGCTTCTGGCCTTAAAGTCGGTTCTATCTCTATCTCGCCCACCGTTTCGAAGTATTTCTGGAATCGAATAGGATGTTAGTACTAAAATAAAATATAAAACGTTTTTAGGTATGGACCCTTTGATCATTTTTATGGTTATTGTATAAAAAGTTGGCAATAACAAGACTGTACAATGCAAGGTACAATACAAGTACAAATAGACGGAAAAGAAAAATTGACATCAAATGCCTTCTCGATACCATAAAAAAGACCCTTAGAGCTGTATGTTCTAAACATTATTTCAATTGGAATCCAAAGATAATGAACACCACAGATAATACATAAAAAAAGACGGGTTCCACTCCGGGAGTGCCGGCAGAAGTGAAAACTTGATTATTAACCTTGAGCATGTTTGACATTTTGGAATGGTATCCGTCTTACGCTTTTTCGATCAGGTCACGTGTCCTGACGCGAGTTTAAGATTTTATACCCATTACAGAAAAAGTGCTCAACGCCGCTAAAGAAGTTTTCACTTCAAAAATTAAAGTGGTAAATTATTATTTTTCTGTATTTTAACGAGTGCTTCTAAACGAAGTCTAGTTGAATAACTGATTTATTATTTGAGATTGAAATGTTACCGATTGAATGAAGCTCACCTCTAACTCCCGGTATTGATGGAAGAGTTTCTGTTTGTCCCTCTGCCTGAGCGGCACCTCCTCGTTGCGGAAACGCGTGCTTTCGCTGAGTAGCTTTTTCATTTCGATCAAAGTTGACGGGAAAGCACGGTCCTGGAAAATGTAATGTATAAATTTTAGTATATTATCTTGTATTGGATTAATTGAGCAAGGAATACCTTGAATATGTTCTGCTATTGAGTCTGGTTTTTGTCACAATATTGTTTATGAAATATCAATTTTCTTGATCTTGTAAAAAAGTCTCGTGCAGAAAAAAGTCAAATGAATTTAAGTGCTGTAAAATGTTTAATATCTAGTATATCACAGAAGGTCTATACCAAGCATATTCCTGATGTTATAGGACCTCTTAAGAACAGGAATTTTTCATTATCGTTAAAATTTATGAAAAAAGAATAATTCCTGATATAATCTTCTCTTATATATAAAAATGAATCGCAAAATGTGTTGGTAAGCGCATAACTCGAGAACGGCTGAACAGATTTCGATAATTCTTTTTTTATTATATTCCTTGAAGTACGAGGATGGTTCTTATGGAGAGAAAACGTAAACATGTACCACGGGCGAAGCCGGGGCGGACCGCTAGTTAACAATATAATACAACAGTTGATTATAAATTATCATGGAAATGGCCAAAGCAAATCACTCTATTATATCCTTTTATTTTACTTTTATATCCAGCTTACCTGCATAAGAGAGCATTTCTCGTGTAACCACGCGCGATGCTGGGCCGCGTTCTCAGTGTACGAAGCGGCGCGGCGCTGAGACTCAGCGTCGAACAGCGGGTGGACAGCGGGCGGCTCGGGGAATGTCTCGTATAGGGATGAGATGTATGTAATGAGGGACTTTTCGTCCGGTTCGTGTGTGTCGACGTCTGGAATGGATGGAGCACTTTGTTTAGCATCAATCAAAATACAGTAGTAATAAGTGTTATCAAAATTTGCGATTAATTAATTTAAATTGGATAGAATCGAAAAAATAGGCTATGTGGCAAACGTAATATTTGGGCATGTTGGTTGGTAAATGCGAAAGATATATTTCTATGAACAATATAAACACGAATTTATATCAAAAAGTAATCAGAATTAAAGAATAAAGACTACAGTATAAAATAAAAATTACAGAGGTGTATTGGGATAAAAACTACTGTTACGAATGTAGCAGAAATAAATTGGACCATCCTGATAACTTCTCAACATAATCGTTCTTTGAAATATAATATTTAACAAAAAACTAAATCACTTTACAATTCTCCGAACTAAACCCAATTTAAATGGGACCACGACATGCAGAGACCAGCTTTTAGAATCTCCTTCCTTTTTAAGTCCGTTGAATACTCTATTAAAGTACTTATACTGCAGCAAATCCTACATCAATCAGTAACATTGTCAATCTATACACAAACCACTAAACATACAATAGAAAAAGACAAAGACAATAGTGATCCAGCCCTATTTCAACACTAGACATTCTAACAATAGACAACGTTAAATGCCAAAGGATACACGAGTTCAAACGACACAGGTGAAGAGTAAAATTACAGTACTGTCTTGAGTAAAGAACTATTATTTACGCTTGCTTGCTTTGGAGGAAATGACGCCCTTGAGACGTGGAATAAAAGTACGGAAAACATGTGAATTGATTCTATATCAACGTGCATAAAAGGCTGTATACATATGAAGATTGAACTGTTGTTAACAAAAATGATGTGTGTCTAATAGAGCCAAAAATAATAATATTTAGAAAATTTATGGTTGCAGAAAAATTCGACCTACTCTACTTATTATTGACTAGATTTCCGCCCGCGGCTTCGCCCGCGTTTGCAAAGGAAAACCCGCATAGTTCCCGTTCCCGTGGGATTTCCGGGATAAAAACTATCCTATGTGTTAATCCAAGTTACCCTCTATATGTGTGCTAAATTTCACTGTAATCGGTTCAGTAGTTTTTACGTGAAAGAGTAACAAACATCCATACATCCATACATCCTTACAAACTTTCGCCTTTATAATAGTATTAAGATTAAGATTAAGATAAACATTTAGAAGTTATGTTATTATTTATAAAACATTGCAGATTGCTTTTAATTGCGTAAAACTTTTTCTTATATTTTATTGGGTTCTCAAAGGTATGCTAGCAAACATGGCATAAAAATTAAGGTAACAAAAGTACCTGTACAATTTCACCACTACGACGTAATAAATAAAGAATTCTATAAAACACACTCATATGGTACCAGCGTGCAGACAACGTCACGGTATTTAGTTACACGTCACCGGAGCGTAAACAATGGCTCGTAAAGACCTGTCTGGAATCTGATGGTTCTCCTTTGTGACTCAATCCATTACTTTGGATATGTTTGTGGAGAATATTATGTTTCAATCATTGAGATATGTTCCTAATACGTCTGTATACATAGTAGGCTGAGGTAATCCAATGCTCATTTTTCTTTGGACAGGTAAATGATTAGGAAGATATTATAAGGACGTAGAACTAACAAACTTACTCTAATAAAAATTTCATATGAAATGACACCTGAAAAGAACTCTTGTACTTTATCTCCAATGCTGTTTTTGATTACGTGTCGTGCCTTAGCTTACGTGTGTCGTATCAAAAATTAGAAAGAATTATTGAAATGGGGCATTTTTACTGTCGATTTTATACTTATTTTTTTAAGCTATTGCATAGCTTCTATCGCGGGCCTTGAGCGCGGGGACCGAATCCAGAAATTTAGTAACGAAAAACCTCACGCTCTCCACTCCAACGAGCACGGAGGCTTGAAGGCATAGCATGCAATAGCTTTACCGCGGCAGTCCCCAAGTGCCACACGTCTTTTTTTTAATTATTATTAGGACAGTTATACACTGATAAAAATAATAATAACAATGAAATTTTATACTGAAATGCTATTTGAAATATTTGATCTAGTTACGCCTTAATTGCGTCCATTCGCAGTGGACTGTGAAAATGCATGTTTTACAAACGATCGAACCGACAAAACATTGACCTGTACATTCATTGATCATATAGTACGGATAGACAAATCAAAATTATTTTGGAAAGGTTCATCTCTTCAGCAATAAACAAAATTAATACTTTTATAGATGGACATTGGAAAATTAAAACTAACTTAACCTAACATCCTTCGATAAGTAATTCGGAAATAATGGAAAAGTTCTGGATAGTATTTAAAACACTTTTGGACAATAATGAAGATCATTAATTTAAGCTTCTTGAAATAATTGACCTAAATATGTTAAAAAATGCAAAATAACAAATTGTAGAAATGTGATCGAAACATAATCGATACAAAATATAGACCATTTAAGTGATACAGTTTTAATGTCAAATACATACCTTCAGGGTCCAACAACCTGGTGACTCCATACTCCTTCTCGACGACGTGGAAGGCTGTCTCCAAGCGCTCGCGAACCTGCCTTGATCTGTAAAATTAAATTACATTTTAATCACAATATAAAGATTAGGAAAGTTATAGATAAAATGATTATAATTATCAACCTTAGACAATTATTTTAAAATACGGATATTATACTAGAAAGACATACTGAATCGGTGGTACTTTATTTAAATAACACTAATAAAATAACAAATATTTTTAGGTCTGGTTGCGGTTTTAGGTCATTTTCCTACCTAAAACCGCAATTAGTTAATTTGTTAAAATTTTCCTAAACAGTAAACATTGCATGGTCTACGTATACTGCAATATCTAGCTATTCATCCTATCATCTTTCCATCGTACCCTAGTACGATGACAGTACACAGTACACACAGTACACACAGTACACACAGTACACAGTACAGTTGACCCTAGTCAAAGTCTACTTTTTCCTGGTACTTAATTCTCACCTGATATTACGCCAGTCTATCAGATCAGGGCGGTTCCTGTGTATCAGCGCGTTGAAGGCCAATCCATCTCGCCATGACGAGGTGAAGTCGGACACCCGCACGCCCGGGTACTTGGCTGTGGAGCGCCGAGCCCAGCTCAGCAGCGCCTCGCGGGCCGTCACGTTTGGCTCTTGCCCGACCACTATGTCGGATATCTGGAAAGAAGACAGATATTTAATTAAAGGCAAAGTATTCGATGAGAGCGATTAGAATGTGCTGTTGAATTAAGGTCTTTGGTAGAAGATATACCCAATTTTTCTTGTAGGGAATTTCTTAAATTGATAAAATATAATTGTTTAAATTGTTTAAATTCTACTTATCATGAAAGCAAATAAATAGGTCTTTAAACTCAGCTGTTCACATTTGAAGAAAAGTAAGGTAACAATAAGAAATCACTCATATTTCAAAGTAAATTAAAATTTAAAGGAATCCTACAGGATATAAGCAGTCGCTTGTGGTCATGGAATCAGTAATGACTAAGGTAATGACCAATCCGACTAAAGTAAAACATCAGAGGTTCTCAATACGTTGCGTATATTATTGATTTAAACTAAACACATATTTCATTAAATATACCTATCCTATGCATATCTAATGCATCAAAACTTGACAATTAAATAAAGCAAAACTGAAAAAAGGAACTTATTTTTTTATAAACCAAGCTTAATCTACATCCAGACATTCTATGAAATATAAATTAACCAGCTAGTACGTCCTGTGCGCCTGGCGAGCAGCCAGACGCAGGAATAGCTTCAAGTATGAGGAAGTCTCTTTCATTAGCTCGAATACTATGCAACCTGATTATCGTCATGTTCCAGACTTGTTTGCTAGTCTGGTTGTGTGTTAATGAGAAACGAAAACGCGATGTGTATGAAATCGTAGGCCAATAGATTCGAGTTGTAATCGCTTGTAGTCTTTTTATGTATCCATACTAATATTATAAATACGAAAGTAACTCTGTCTGTCTGTCTGTTACTCAATCACGCCTAAACTACTGAACCAATTTGCATGAAATTTGGTATGGAGATATTTTGATACCCGAGAAAGGACATAGGCTACTTTTTATCCCGGGAAAATGACGCAATTCCAAAAATCCCACGGGAACGGGAACTATGCAGGTTTTTCTTTGACTGCGGGGGCGAAACCGCGGGCGGAAACCTAGTAGTTAATATATTATTGTCTTTCAATTTTTTTTTTTAATATCTAATGATCACTGTTGTTACATTTATATCCAGAAGTCCATTAAATTACTGATACTTTCCAATATGACAACAAACTATGTTTTTGAAAGGGATATTTCGCATAATTACCTATTTCTATGACATATTTGTTTCTTTTAAACTGTATAAGTTCTCCTTTTAATATAGCTCGATGTGTTATTAAGAATAATCGTTTCTCATTCTACGCGAAATAGACTACAATAATAAAGGAAAAATTAATAAACATAATGATAGTAATTTAGACTATTATAGAGACATCAATCACAACTCTACCATTAGTATAATCTTTACCATCTGAACTCGTATTTCATTTACAATTATTATTAACAATCTTTTAACAATGTATAAAGTAGATAAGTCATCGGAATCAGTTGGAATCTTTTATATACTCTCTATGAAGTATTTCTGTAGCTTGTATGTTTATGGCTGAACTGATTTCAAGTTGATATTTATTGAACGTAGTTAAAATTTATATTTTTTTTAATATAATATTTTAAATGTCAGAGCTGGATAATGTACAGCTGGTTCGCCTGATGGTTAACAACCATCATCTACAGCAGTAGATTTTTAATTCGTCACATTTATTACAATACTGTTACATTTTAGGCATAAATATTGTGCCATTTTCTCGCAATTTTTGCTATATTATTATCTCATACAATTTACCTTCCGAAATGTATTCCACAATACCTAAACATAAATCCATATATTTCGAAGAATACACAAAAAAGCATTCATAAAAAGTATTTCTCATGTCCGTTCCATATTCCACGATCGATTCATTGTCCACTTTTTACATCACAAAATTATACAGCCAAGGTAATATAACCCTTATTAATATATAGAATAAGATGATATTTTGCTAAAGTTGGATATAAGTTAGAAGCACAAAGCATGACCATATCTTTCAATCTATCACAAGACTTGTAATTTCATTGCAATTTAAAGGAGGCCTCAAATATAATAATGTAATAAATAGGTATCTATGATACCCATTATGAATAGTTATTATTGATAGACATTAATCGTTATTAAGCATATTTAGTTACAAATTATTCCCACTTTTTGTAGTAAGTATTTAATGTGTAAAAAGTTAATTATTTTGTTTGTCAAGTTACTAAAGAAATCTAATCAAAGAAGCTTATCATATATCAGTTTGAAGTAAAAAGGATGGCTTTTGATTGATTTATTGAAAAATTTGTTTACAATACACTAACATTTAACTATACTTTCTAGTTTCTATCGATTATTATAATTAACTTATAAATAGACTAACATGTTACAACGCTTGCATAGGATGCTATGTTTTAAATTAATTAACCATCGATAAATCTTACATATTATAAATAGACCTGGCGCCTAACGTATAGATATTTAGAAGTAAGAACTGTATTTAGAACTTGTTTCTTTTACCACACAACCTATTGCTACATACTTGCTTTGACATTTAAGCTATTAGAACTCTGTAACAGTACATATTTCAGTTCCGATCCTTATTTGGTATTTTAATTCTATAATGAAGTTTCCTAAATAAAACTACCCATTCATTTGAGAAGAGATATATGTATCCCTTATGACAAACACATGAACTAAGTAATAACGTATTCGCCCCCTATAAAAAAACTAGCTGTGCCCCGCGGTTTTATCAGCTTTGCTCCGATCCTATTTATCTTAGCGTGATGATATACAGCCTGTAGCCTTCCTCGATAAATGGACTATTAAACACTCAAATAATTTTTCAAATCGGACCCGTAGTTCCTAGGTTTGTCGGCTTCAGTTAAACAAACAAACAAACTCTTCAGCTTTATAGGTAATATCAGTGTATAATATAATAATCTCACACAACTATAACCTAACTTAGTTACCACTTAAGATACTAAGTTACATCAATACAATGCTATGTCGTATCTAAGTTAGGCTGAACGTCATGACATCACTGCTGAGTCACACCACCCACGGCCGTTCAATATCTTATTGTTTTGAATATTTCGAAACTCGATGAATTAATTTTTGTATTTACTTAAAAATATCGTTAAGGGCCGATTTTTCAATGCTTGGATAAAACTTATTCGTCGAATCCATACTAATATTATAAATGCGAAAGTAACTCTGTCTGTCTGTCTGTTACTCAATCACGCCTAAACTACTCAACCAATTTGTATGAAATTTGGTATGGATATATTTTGATACCCGAGAAAGGACATAGGCTACCTTTTATTGCGAAATATGTACCACGGGCGAAGCCGGGGCGGACCTCTAGTAATGTATAAAACTACCATTTTAAAAACGTATTCTAATTGTCCGTATTTGACAGTTTACGTGACATTTTAATATTATCGTGTAATACCTGTGTGTAATACTTAATTGGACGGATAAGTTTTATCCAAGCATTGAAAAATCGACCCTTAGAATTTGTACGCTAAAAAGGCGGATTTTAAAGAAATTAAAAATTGCTAACTTGTATAAGGCCCTGTGTCAGTGTCAGATACCTTAACTTTTCTATACAATTACATTAATTTTTACGTCGAATATACGCATACATGATATATAAAAAACGACATAGTAAATATTTAAATACTTTACATAAGTATCTATGTATTACGAGCAAAAATTTCAAATGGTAGTAAATATTGCAATTTCAAACAAAATTTACAAATTAGGTACCTACCATATAAATAACAATAATATTTAAAGAATGTGGCTTGCTTGGCTATGGCTAGCAATGTTTTCAATCTTGATTATTTGGTTATTCAGGATACAAGATTTGATTTGAAAACTGTCCAATACAACGAAATATAATAATTTTAACCAACCAATAAAAAGCCACCCTGTATAAATAACCCTTCATCTCTTACTAGTTAGATAACACAATCAATGTTCCCAGCTTATCTGGCCATCGTCTCACGTCACTCTAATTAGAGGCTGTACCTGCCGCTCTCGTTAGTTCAGTAAAGTTGTTTTGTATAGCTTACATGTCATCGAGGGAAGTAATTAAAAAGAATATGTCCACCGCTTTAAGGTATAATTAATATGCTTATAATACATTTTTATAAACAAGAAAAAAATCGAACACGAGGCGGGATTCGACATATGTATTTGAATTTGAATTTTTCTATACTTTAAAAAATTTCCATTATAAAACTTAAAATTTAATGCTACTAATTATGTATTATCCGCTCATCCCTTTTCTAGTAACTGTATGCTTAGTTCTGAAAACTATGTACGAATTCACTGAGATTTTATACAACCTGTTATGTTTTTCCTAACTAAAGTTTTAGACAAAGCTGGCGAAGCCGCGGGAGGAACGGTACTAAACTATATGATACATACTTCCATCATTTCAACCAGTATCTACATGTACTTCAAAAGTTCCTTCACACAGTGGTCTATTTATTTCATCTCGTTTCTATTTAAATCATACTGAATCACAGAACAATAAACTCAGAAGGGAGCGGTTCATTAGATCGTGTTTCCATCTCACGACTCAACATTTCGTGGACTTGGTGCAGTCTGAGAATATTGCTAACGTCAAAACTGTACAATACTTTCATCACGAATAGAGAGAACTGAGAACTGCATCCAAAGTTTTGTAATAAGATTTAGATACGATTCTAAAATAAGTATATCTTTACTTAATATTATAAAACTCAAGAGTGAAACATTAGGTAGAATATTCGGCGCTATAATTTGCAATTTCTATAACTATAAATACAGACAACACGACAAAACAAAATTGCACAGAAAAATCATCAGAATATTCTCATTCAAGAGAACATAAGTTTTAAAAACAACCCCGCTACTTATGCAAGCTTTATAAATATTTAAAAAGCTTTAAAACGAAACCTCGTCAAAAATATAACCTACATAAAAATTAACGATTACAAAAACATTAAAAATCCACAAAATCAATCAACAAGTATAGCCCTCAAATCCGAGGGTCAACAGTCAACACCCAACATCCGAATCGGATGAGATCATAAATGATATCACAATTCGATCATCTTCAATATTTGACCACTTTTAAACGATTAATGATATAAAAAGTTTCGTATTAAATTGTCGTAGTTGTTTCGTAGACGGTCATGCTTTTTGTGAACTGTCTCAGTATTTTATTTTTACTTTTTATGTGCGTAAAAAATGTTTCAGTAAAGGAACTTTGAAGATAAAGTTCTTAGTAAAGCAATATCTTATTTATATATGCGAATTATTGACTACTATTAATTGTTTTGAATACTTAAACGTGGTCATGGAAAACAAAAGAAGAACCGGCCAAATACGAGTCAGACACGCGCAGTGAGAGGTCCGAAAAAGCCTATTTATCATCATGTTGTAACTTTAAATTTATACTTTACGTTGCTTTTAACCAAATTTCAAGACTCTGCACAGCTGCACTGTTTTCACGGGAAGTACCCAGTAGGTTTTGAATCCCTTGCGAATGTCGAAATTTGCGACAAGGGGTAGAAAAAAACTAAAACATTAATTTCAAGTATTTTTCTACCCCACAATTCTTCAAACTACTGAATTTTTCACATCATTCCAAAAGCAACACATCTAATTTCTCACAAGTTAAGATTTGCTATAAAAAGGACGGACTGCAAGTGCAGTTGACTTCTGAGAAACATGCCGTCATGCCATAAATGGAGTTTCATGTAACGGTGACTAACACGAATGTAGCTTTATAGTTTATACCGAAAAGCGCTCGATTTAGAACATAGTATCACTACATAGTATAAAACAAAGTCGTTTTCTGTATCCCTATGTCCCTATGAATGCTTAAATCTTTAAAACTACGCAACGGATTTTGATGCGGTTTTTTTTAATAGATAGAGTGATTCAGGAGGAAGGTTTAAGTATATAATTTATTAGATTATAGACAAAGCGGTCGAAGCCACGGGCGGAAAGCTAGTTAACAATATTTAAGTGAATGAACATAAAGGAAATAAAATCCAAACGTTAATTTTAATGTTAATATATTGCTTGTTTTTAATTCTTAGTGTAACCCTAATAAGTGTTTACTACAATTACTCTATTTTAAATCTTTTTTGTTTATTTATTTTCTGCTTTCATAGATAGAGGTAAGTTTGTATTACTTACTAAAGCATTCATAACTAATAAGTATTGCTATCGACTTTCGCCATCTAATACACAACATGTCCCGCGAAAGGGACAGTCAAACAGACATACATAACACATGTAACAGGAGCCATAATCGACAGCCGTACTTCCGCACGCACGTCACGCGCGAGTAACGAGGAAAGCCGGGGGATATATCATAGAAAGCAACACCTAACACCTGACAGGTGATCTCAGATACTTTACGTCATCTTACGTCTCAATCAGTGGACGGTTAAAGTACTTTTAATTAAAGATTTCAACGGATTTTAAACGCGATTTATTAACCCTTTTTATTATGTCGAGGTCTTAGGTCGAGGTCTTAAAATGAATAAGATATGACGAAGCAGATAATTATGGATATATTCAGTATCTTACTCAAAATGAGACCAATCTCATACACTCCTTAAACATTAAGCTAACAAAACAAATACACAAAAACTTCAAACTTAAACAGTTACAGAGCATGTAAAATATTCGTCAATTTTTCTGGCGCAATTGTGTAATTATATCAAATCCATTCCGTACATAAATATAACTTAACCTTTCGTCTTTTTGCCTCGAAGGTAAAAAACCAATACATCAAAAGTTCAAAACAAACACCGCTGATGAAGACGTAATCTTATTAACATATTTATTACTAGATTTCCGCCTGCGGCTTCGCCCGCGTTTTCAAAGGAAAACCCGCATAGTTCCCATTCCCGTGGGATTTCCGGGATAAAACCTATCCTATGTGTTAATCCAAGTTACCCTCTATATGTGTGCTAAATTTCATTGTAATCGGTTTAGTAGTTTATGCGTGAAAACCATACATACATACATACTCTTTATAATATTATAGTAAAGAAATACGCAAAACCACGAAATATAAACGCAAGTATTCGCTAATCCCAATACTATATTTACTATATCCACATTTAAATGTAAAGATATTTGCAGACGGGCCACATTACAAATAACTTTGCTTATCAGGTAGCGAGTGTCAAATGACTCGCAGTGTGTTCTTAGAAAATCAATTTAACATGCAAAATAAAAATAACACGTAAACTTTTTAGTCGTTTACAGTTTTAAATTTATACAAAAACATACCTAATATGAGATAGAAACAGGTTCGTAAAAACAAAACTAATCTTATTTATATCAGTTACATAACCTGAGAAACTTCAAAATATAACTTGAAATAAGTGAACATTTCGACCTTGAGATAAATAATAAATAATTAACAAGAACCTAGGAATAACACACACCATATACTAATATTATAAAGCTGAAGAGTTTGTTTGAACGCGCTAATCTCAGGAACTACTGGTCCGATTTGAAAAATTATTTCGGTGTTAGATAGCCTATTTATCGAGGAAGGTTATATTATGTCATCAATAAACCAAGTTTAATTTTTAATTATTATCATTTCCAATGGTCTTATTTGGTCCGGTCTTTATTAGTAAACATTTCTCTAAAACTATATCAAAATAACGGTGCATCGAAATCATCTCGCTACCCATATTGTGCTGTACGCATGACTGGATGCGCCGGCGCACCTGCGCTTCCTGCGCCGTTCATAGACACTGCCCATATGTAGCACTTCCGAAGTTTGATTTGTATGACAATTATGAGTGTTTGGAGGCAGGTCTATTTTAATAATAATAATATTATATTGTTATTTACCTACTATATTAATTCTTCGTCTGGATGTAGAACTTTAATAGGCTATATTGTCACAAGAAACAAAGTACACAGCATTTTACAATATTTTGTAATTTAACTCAAATCTCAGTCTGAATAGATAGTTCAATCATTGTCACGTTAATAATCTTTATCCTACAAAATACATTCAGAACTACGACCATAACAACACAAAATCGTATCAAAACGACACTAACCAGATTTATAACCTACATATTAATAATCAGCCCACGATATAAACTTATCGAATCCTTAAAACTGGTTATGCAAAAGCAAAAGAACACAGTTAACACCATCGAGGCAATACCTTAATTTAACGCAAGTTAACGGTGAAACCCACAGTGAAACCGATAAAATATGGCGAATTCAAAAAACAACGGTACAAACAATACAGAATGGAAGAAATACAAATTGATCGCTAACAGCGCGAAGATCCGTGCTTTGTGATTTATTAACTGATAGTGAAAAGGTAAATAAAGTTTTGAACAATTGAAGACCTCATTCTAGATTTTAGAAGCAAATGATACCTATGACGTCACAATGCATTAAGAATTATTAACAGGATTTGTTACTGTAAAAAAACTTGTGGACATTTATTTAAATGAATATGCAGATAGAGAAAACAAATACTTAATTCCCCTATATTATGATTACATGTTAACAGAATATTTAAAAATGTATGTGCTGTTGTTTTATTCGAACTTCGATATAGTATCTCCTTACTTTGACTTATTCAAAAACTGGTATTGCGTGCGCTCGCAATATGTATTACTTCCATAGATACAAAAGAGTGTGGGCCCTAATAGCATTCCCTGTGAGACTACATATTTTATCTCTTGAGTGGTGAATAAATATTTATTACCAAAGAGGTTTTAGCATATAAATGAAACACCTTTACTTCAGAGTTCATTTTGCCCACGTATTTTTATATTAGAAATTAGTCTTCAAGCCAGCCTTAAATTTGCAACGTTTAAACATGCCCTCCAAAAACTTTAAACATTATCTCATTCCGTATAAATATTGTGTTAAAACATCTAAAAACCGATTACTTTGTGTACCGAACCGACTTTTTCACACAGAACGTAAAAAATAATGGTATATTATTGTTTAACCTCAAGCCATTTGTTCCAGCGATGTCTGAGAACTTTTGTGCGAAATCCGGTGAGCATTTAGTTTAATACACGTTAGATAAGGACTAATTAGGTGCATAATTATCTATATTAATGCGAAGTGGGTCTTCTCATAGGTATTTTAGATATTTTCTTCTACATATCGCGATAGTTATAATGTTTATATCGTCTTACGGAGCATATATTTTAGCATCTCCTTGCGGATATCGTAGATAGAGGACATACTGGCCATTTTTATGAAATCAGCAATAGCAAGCTACATCAATATTAAAGCTATTCAGATTTGCACAGTAAATCTACTCTTCTTTCTTTCCAAACAATCCTAAAGGGGTATAGGTATAGGTGGCTATAACCATTAACAGCTTAACAACAATAAAAACTATAAAAATAACTACAACAACTTCATGTAACTTATGCATCATGTGCGAAAGCTAAATATAGATTCATTCCCAGCAATCATGCATTTTTCCACGAGCAATTATCTCCGAATGCATCAGACCGTAAATAAGGAACGCGGAAAGTGTAGCAATTTGAATATCTATTGAATATGAATCCAATTGTGAATAAGACATAAATCATCTCGTATGTGAAGCGTTTTATTGTGCTTTGAACAAATTATCATTAATAATGCAGATAAATGAAGTGATGGTTTTACTTGGACAAGTATAAACAATACCTCGACTACATTACTAACCTATATTTATGTCTAATGACATATTTATTTGTCTATGCTCAGTATGAATTCAATGTGTTTATATACATATACTAATATTATAAAGCTGAAGAGTTTGTTTGTTTGTTTGAACGCGCTAATCTCTGGAAATACTGGTCCGATTTCAAAAATTCTTTCGGCCTTAGATAGCCCATTCATCGAGGAAGGCTATAGGCTATATATCATCACGCTAAGACCAACAGGAGCGGAACACTGCGGATAACACCTTGGAGCTCAGCTTGTTAGAAATAACTATAGAGTTACTTACTTGGATATATGTACATAAGATGAATCAAAATGCGAAAAAGTATGTATGAGGTATCCCAGGTTCACTATGCGAAGTTACAAATTACTTGTTACCATCTCTAACTACCAAATCAGTTACTTCAGCCAAAATTCCCGAACGTTCTTTAAAAAAACGCAAACTTGACCATTATCGTCAATCATATTTTCTCTCGCTACTCGATAACATTTATTAAGTGCAATTGGCCATGAGCTATGCGGCTGGTGTGATCATGTGTAATTTATGCACGATTCTAATGGCTTGAACGTCATTATGAACGCTTGATATGCATGTGTATCGACATGTGTTTAATCTTAATAAGGGGAAACTATTTGATTTTTTAGAGATGCTTGTCTCGGTTCCGTCAAATTAAAAAAGATCTTATGTTATTCAGAAATAATGTAACTTGCTGCTGGTGAATGATTTTCCAAAATCGGTTAAGTCATTTGCCAGTAAACATTTAACTATTTCAGAATATTTTTATCAAATTATTATGTATAACGTATCGAATTATATTGGAAAAGCCTTACGAATCCATAGCTATCGACAGACAGATCAAACAGGGGTCAAACCAAGAACCTCTCCATTTACAACCTTATTCATATGCAATTCCAACGTGAACTTTTAACTCGTATAGAATGCAGTATCATCTATAACTGTCGTTGATGTCTGACTGCTTCAGTCATTGCTATTTTAGCGCAACCAATTGTTTATATATACCTCATAGTTTCCTATGGAACTCTAGCGAATCTGTTTGTAGCTTTAATCAAATTATGATGGTCACAAGTTACCGGAACAAAATTTTACGCATTTTATGGTCTTTAAAATACCGCTACGCAATAAGATATTTCACATTAATCTTTTCTTTTATATTATTGGAGGGCAAACGAGCAGACGCAAAGCCCGATGTTAATAGCAAAGTGCGTCGCCCATAGAGTCCAAAACGTAAGTTGTGTGTTGCCTACCATAGAAGGAAAAAAATCTTGCTAACCTAACGATTTTCCATGTACTAAAAACGTCCTAAACATGATGGATAATCATTTTAGATAAATTGAATCTAAATCCTCTAATAGCAACCCTGAATTTGAAGATAACATTATTGCCTCAATTAATTGTACACATGTAACATTAAATACAATAAAAAGTAATGTCATGAGGCATAATATAAAGCCCTTACGTCATCCTGAAGACCAGAGACGTGGCTGCACAATTTGCATTGAATTATTACTTGGACTATACTAATTCAATTCTTTCTCATCAATGTTTACACTAAAAATTAACATCTAGATTGTAAATGAGAAAGTTAACGGCCAAGATGTAAGATTAGCAATGCAGTATTAATTGATTAGTTCTTTATTTTTGGATTCGTATTTAGAAACTGTTAAAACAGTTGGAAAGTACCTAATTGTTGTATAATTTAGGAATTTCAGAGCACTTCTTAATGCGTACTACACTAACTAATTTTTAGTCTGAGTTTAATTTCCAGAAAGTAATGAAAACATTGTGTAGAAAACTCAATTGACAACTTGTTGATATTTCATAAAATCGCATAGTTTTAAGTTAGTTTGTAATTAATAGTATGTAGAATGAAGCGTCTTTATTCATAAATACATTTAGAGACAAAAATAACTCACTGAAAGAAAACGCAAAAACGCTCACTCACATTTGTGATGCTACTTTTTTTGTTCTTATATGTTTACTCATACTCATCTCTTATTAATTCTGGGAAACATTCTATCTATAATATTCTTTTCATCACTTCAATCAAAAAACACCATCAAATTTTGTCTAATCATTCCATCTATAAACACGTCTCAACCTATCGCATTACCGACACTTTAATAGCATCAATAAATCACCATTACCATTCAATCAATTGGAACCACAATAGATGCAAAGCTCAAATGGGTTCATTAATTCTTGAAGCGTGGCAATCTGTACGATCTTTATGTCAGGTGACAGGTGCCTTGTAACTTGGAGTATGTGTTCATCGTATTAACCTGAATGTGTATTTACTTGTTTGTTTGTGTGTGTGCGATTGTTTCAAGTGTTTTTTGCCTTATGTTGCTACGTCTTTGGCACGAATTTGCTAAGGATTTACTGATTATCGTGTTTGATTTATATATTTTTTGTGTATCTAACTTATATCGATGTTTTTCACTTACGGGCATAATCAATTTATAAAGAAGTAAAAGGTTTGAAGATTAATTTGCAAGCCACATATTCAACTGAGCATGAACAAAAAGGGGAAATTTAATATTCCATAATATGGTATCATCAGCAACTATCTGAAATGCTTATCTGTACCTTAATCGGTAAAAAAGTGCGTGAATAATGAATAAAGTTCATATCGACCCAACCTGCTCACTCTAAAAAGTACCATTACCATTTATATCTACATGATTTAACAATAAAGCAAATAATGCATCATGCCTCCAGCCACTTCAACTTTCTCGAAATATCCGAACATACCAGGCTCAATCGCTTTCATACAACCGTGTTATAAATTGCATCAAGTACCATCTGTTATTTCAAAGGATCATAAGATGTTTGTTAGATTCAGCTTGTTTGGATTATTTTAAGTAACATTTGTATGATTAATTTGGCAATTAACGTCTGGTTCTTTAAGTCCTACTTAACTTCTTGTTTCTTTACTAAATATAGCATCTACATTCGTTGATATATTTCGATTAAAATTGATACATTGTGTGACCAATGTACTGCGTGCTGTCATTCGCATAATAACATTAATTATCCTATCCATTTATACGTTTTAATTGCAATTCGTATTCCAACCATATTAGGTTTACAGAATCGTCAATAGCACGTGATATATAATTATGAATGCGTCTATATAAATCATCCAAAAAAGTATTCGCTCTATGGCCATCAGCTAAATTAAAGGCCATCATCATAAATCAAAACATGTTTTAATTAAGAAAAACAAGGAAGAGCGTCAGTTTCCTTACTGCCAAACGTATTCTTTACACAGGATATGTTCATACGATTTTAATTTCCTTTGCATGCATTTTACGGTTTTTGTTTAAAACGTAAAATTTGCAATTAGCTCTGCAGATAATAAAACGCATCCAATTAGTTAAGATCATCAAGTTAAGTCAGATAATAAAATACCGATAAATTATTGAGGTTACAACTAAAGGCTTATGTCATAATCTTAACTTGTCGCAAATAGTACTCAATAATTGCAGGTAAAACAAAGTTTGCGTGTTTTGTTCGCAATACTATCTATGAATATTCAATCATATAGAAACGTTGTTAGGTTGTTAGTAAAATAACAAACAAAATACCTTTACTTTTCTACTAGGTGACTCCAAAGCCATGTATCTGTACTGCTCCGACGATCTGCGCACCTCACGACCCCTGATATCTTCCATGGACGACTTCTCTTCCCCTCTCGACAGCGTCGTCACTTTCCTTACGATTCGCGTCGTAATCCTTCTCTGTCCTGTCTCATCTTTCTTCGAGATCTTTGTAGACTCAAGCGAGGAGCCTAGGACCTCGGTCGACATGCGTTTGTTCGTGTGAATCGCCTGCAACTCCGAAATGCCTGCGCCACCAGCAGAGGTGGGCAAGGCTAGCGCGCTCTCCCCGTCATACTCGAAATGGGTCTGGTTACCATCGTGGACGATTCTACCGTTGTAACTCTCCTTGTATCCAGAACGGTAGCTTGTTCGTTCCATTCCAGGGTAATTTCCATCATACACTGTTTCGTTTCTAGTCAAACTCTCACGTAAGCTTCTCGGTACAGAAGGTAGGTTCAAACTAGTCGTGATCGGTGAACCGACCGGCGACTGCGGCGGTTTCTTCAAGCTCGATTTCAATGGTTTCTCATCGCCTTCGAGCGTTCCTTGCACAAAGAGGCGCTTACTGCTGCCCTCTTTGACGAATCTGTACATCGACATTCTCGATTCGTTCCTGTCAGGCCTTCACAGGCCACAGCATAATACTGTTGCTTTGACGCACTGCAATGGCATTATCACCTTATTAAGGATTCGACACGCGTTCCGCGACTACCCACCGTTATGTGACAGAACTAGTAATAGACTTAAAAGACCATTACAATGATAAGTGGGAAATTGTCAAGAAATTGATTTCATTTAACGCGGTCTATTGATAGCTATTGTTTTAAACAAATGGAGATATTATGTATGTAAAAGCTTTATAAATCAATACCATTCAGATAATTTGATTGACATTAACTTTAGAAACTCGACAAACCACTTAATAATTAACACAACCTAGCAAAAAATGCACACTGGGAGGAAAAGCTACACATAGAACACAACAGGTTAAGCGAAAGAAAGTGAACGTAAGCTACAGTTAAAGTATTCAAGCCACGATCGGATTAGGCAAGAGACCATATATGGTCTGATCGACGAATATGGCCAGGCCCTTCCGGAGCGACTGCGTCAAGGAAACGTATAGACGTTAACGAGTCACTGTGATACGTAATTGGCGCTTGCTTTGTTGACTATTTAAATGGTTTTACCATTGAGATCAAATATTACATACGATATGACAGGACAATCTAGTAATAAAATATATATTGATAGACTAGCGGTCCGCCCCGGCTTCGCCCGTGGTACATGTTTACGTTTTCTCTACATAAGAACCATCCTCGTACTTCAAGGAATATAATAAAAAAAGAATTATCGAAATCGGTTCAGCCGTTCTCGAGTTATGCGCTTACCAACACATTTTGCGATTCATTTTTATATATAAGAGACTGCTCTTTGTGTATCTAATTAATAACAGCTTTTAACAAATTGAAGGTAATAACAAGGTGCATGTGGGAGTATTTAAATTATTCAAAAAATTTACGCCTTGTGAGGTTCCAAGTTCTATAGTCCAAAAACTTTTAAAGTCGAAATTTATTTGCTATGCCAGGCTATTCCAGATATCTCTATAACACCTGTACTTAAGTTATATAGACCAACTAGCGGTCCGCCCCGGCTTCGCCCGTGGTACCTACATGTTTAAACTATCCTATCTCTCAAGTTGGATCGAAATGCATATGGTGTGTGAATTTTATTATAATCGGTTAAGTGGTTTAGGAGTCCATTGAGGACAAACATTGTAACACGAGATTTATATATATTAAGATTAAAATTTACTTCAGCATATGCAAAAATAATTCCCTATAAAAATACTTAACCCATCCGATGATAATTAACCGTCTGTTGCATTGACGGTTCTGTAGACCTTGACCCACAGTCTTGCGTAAAGGTGTTATGTAAAATTAAGTATGGGCGTTGAATAAAATCGTGGGTGACGTCACAAGTGTTAAGTTAACAAGATGTTCGATTTGATTTGGCATTAATGGATCGATTTCTGGATTATTTCCGAACTCTACTCCATCAACATGATTATAGTTAAGTGCTGAATTAAATTGACTTGTTATTTTGATATTTAGTATGAAACTAATTTTAACATTCTCAGTATTTTAGATCTACGAATCGTATTCTATCGCTCCTATTTTTACGAATTTTATTAAAACATCTGACTTTACCCCCCTAATCGAAAAAACAATTGCTGACGAAGAAAGACTACCAAATTTTAAAGATTTTTTGTGCTACAAGACTCATATCATTAGGACTTCTTTCTACAAATACAAATAGGTGATTTCACATAACTACATAACTACTACATACGTATAGTAAATTGATTAAATCCAATGAAACCTGGCTGTGTGCCTCCAATCCTGGAAGCCATATTACCGAAGGATTGGATGATGGTAATCGGTGAGGAAGGATAAACTATAAATTAATTATGTTTGGCAGTGCGAAGCCCATGAACTGCTGTATCGATCGAAGACGCTTGACAAAGGTTGAGCTAATCTTAAGCAGCTTTGGCAGTTGATAACTAAATAGGTGTGTTTTAATCTTGACACTACAAGAAGAAATAAATATAAAATAAAACAATCTTTTAGTTAAAGAAGGTAAGCCCAAGTCAAATCAGGATATGTGAAAAACTGAATACTGCATTAAAATGAACGTCTACGAAAAATCACTAACCATAAATAGATTACATAATTTGTGTTTTATCTTTATATATAAACTAAATAAAACCTGCCAATTATTTTTAATTAATGGCAGATTAATGAAAAAAAAAAAACTATTCTAAACATCTCCTACAAAGAATAATTAAAAGCAACCGCGCATTATGGTGCACATCTTGCAACTTATTGCAAATATCAGCTACCTATATGCCGCTGTGAAGTCAAATTCATACCATATATGGACATGTAACCATGTCATACAACATACATAGCCTGGCTATATTATACTATCTGTGGCCTGGCTTTGCGACTGTCATGCTAATTGATGGTGTAAGCTTTGCTTGACCTTATTTTAGTATACATTGTTCAGTAGTAGTGTGTGTTTCTTGATAGAAATAACTTTGACTAGCCGATACCCTTAGATGATTCGGGTTGGAACTGATAGAAAAATGGATAAATAATATAATATAACTAGAAGACAGTTTTCAAAATATTTTTAATATTTTTAGTTCCAGTGGTTACTTCCAAATTAGGTTTAGGATGTAACACAATTGTTTTTACTCAAGTCTTTGAATGCTCAATAAATAACTGTATCAAAATACTGAACTTGAAACAAATACGAGTTTTTTCACGCTCAAAATATGTGGGCGAAAAAATATTTATGATCAATAAAATTAAACCAATACATCATATCTACAATTAAATTGAATATTAACTCGTGGGCTGCATAATGTAATATTTTTTGCGGGGGACATAGCAATGACGCCTACTGACGAACCTTGGATGACCATATAGGTTGGTATATTAAATACTCCATGGTGGAATTCGTTTTAATTTCCCTCGACCTTGTCACTACGAATTTTTGAGTCTGTGCACATATGATATTTAAAAAACTGTGTTGGTTTTGCCGCCAATGTATGCAACGTTACATTTTTTAATGTTTAATCAATAGTCTAGTTATGATTGTTTTTAAACGTATATTTGTTTTTTTCTGTTTAGTGGTTATTTTTAAATAATTTGTTCAATCGTGTTTTTATTTATTAAAACGCATACTAATAAATTGTCAACATAATATAAATAGAGCGATTCATACATCACGTTTCTTAAAATGTAATAAACGTCTACATTTTATGTTTTAACAAGTTATTATTCAAAGTAATTAACTTCAACTTGACCTTGAAGTTGAGTTCATCAATACTTAGCATTTAAAATGGTATTATATTGCAAGTTAGGTATTAAGTTACGCAAAAACTTAAGATATGATAACTTGAAAGTGTCGAATGATATTGTGGTGTCGAATTTCTTATAGGAAGGAAGGAAGATTATTAAATAACTTGACTTCACAAGAATATTATTAGGTTTAGGAAGAAAGGAGAGACAAACTGTTATTGAAATGAAAAGTTTTGTTGAAATAAAAACGTGATAAGTATGCTTAATTAAATCGGACTAATTATAAGAATATTTTTAAATTTTTATACAATTACAAATCTAGAGAATATAGTTAGACGATTGCAATTTGTCTTTTCATGTATCATTTCTACAAATCGGTTTATTCTATCGATAAGCATTGTATCCAAATTTGATCAGTAGTTTAGATGGTGTATTTTCCTTTAGTTGTAGGTACATAAGATTTGTATAAGAAATAATTTTTCAATTTAATTTGGTAATTAACTAATTATGAATTAGTCATAAAATTTAGTAATTCAACTATATTCATTAAAACAATAACGTTTACATCACACCCAAATTAATTGTTTTTTTATGCATTGTTTATTTACGGACGCTAGGTGTTTATACTTCATATTATGTTCGATCACATCTCCCAAAATACTGAACCAATTTTGATAGTACATACATACATAATTTGAACGAACACCATACAAATTGCTTTATTTAATTTTAGTAATCACATTAAGATTTTCATTCTATTTAAGAACCGGTTAGTATGTAAACAACAGTTTTTATGACCACAAAACATGAAAATCTCGGATTGTCTCACAGTTTTTACTATCTGTGCGTCAATTAATTCTCAGATGAATAAAATTACCAGCATAAACACTCAATGCTTTTAAATAAATTATAATTTTATAAATTTATTTTTATTTATTTATTTTTCATTTTCGGTTGAAATTTTAAATCACAAATCCACACATGCTATCAAGCACCATAATTTAATTCACACAACCTACAACCTACACAACCTCCTTTGTTTAAAACAAAACTTTTTAACAAAAAAAAAATATACGAAAAACCGCGGGAAAATTTAAATCATTCTATAATTCTAGAACGCGCATCGAATCACATCACTACACACCACAGATAACCAACGGGAGTCGTAGTTTTATTTTTAATTTATTTTTCGTATTCGTTGCGCGCGCGCTTCGTTCGGCTTCTGGCAGGTGACTGGTCGCCGGTTGGCTCTGTGCGTTGTGAGTCTGTGGACCGTGAACTATCGGGGCATGGTAGACTGTATTTTTGTAAAAACGGTACAAAATAAGTACGGTGATTCGCGACGTGGGATTCTATAGGAATTGTTGAAATATGTAATTGATTGCAACTCGGACTTGTCACCTTTTAAGAGGTAACAGGTTGAAAAGAAAACCTACATGGAGTCATATAAAGAACAGCTGAAGTGATTTAGATTAGAAGTTGAACTATTGAAAATTACTTTTAACAGAATACAAATAAAATTTAACACTACATACTGAATCCGTTCAATTCTGCTTAACTTGATAATGTCTAATCTCAAACAACACAGCTGTGAAAACCGCATTCAATTCAGTGCAGTCGTTTTGCGCATAGCAGCTAACATCCTATTGGAAAATATTATGCAACACAAATATTTTACGAGTGTCTGACTGCTCTTACAGAAAAATATATTTCAATTTAAATAAAACTACATTCAACTAAAAGAATACTATGCAATTGGCAATTTCCTGGCATGTAGGTATATGGTACCTACATGCCAGGAAAATATCTTCAAATACATCGAATATAAAAACCTTTATATCACAATTACGATTGCTCTAGACAACAAGTTTCACAATGAACCAATAAACAAAACAAACTATGAATTATGTATAATTTATAATTAATTATTAATGTCACGTGGGCTGAGTTTATAGCACGACCGCATTCTTATTTTTTCAATGTCTTTATCAAACCGCCTCTTTGATCTTATATCCTCAATATTAAAATTAATAACTATATACATAATCACAAAGGAACACATACGATTTAAAATATAATATAAGTATATAATGATCACTTTAATGGTTGTCTGGATGAAATCGTTCTTAAACGACCGTCATGTCCACTTTAAAAATAAAAGTAAATTTTAAACGTACATATGTCTAACTACTACGGTCATCTGATCAGATTTGTAAATGAATATTTCCTTGTTCAAACATCAAGTGTTCGCTAAAATTTATTTTAGCGAAATTTACTTGACGAAGACGATCAATTTTACATGTCCTGTCGAAAATATATTTTTGGTCACCGCCACGGAAGGAACTACGAATAATTTTTCAATTTTTCAAGGCCCTATTCTCCTATTCTCTCCGCTTTACCAAGCGAGGACTATCCTTCTACGTACAATTCTTACCTATCTTACAATATATTAATTATTAATATTTACCTACGTATAAGGTATTTATTAAAAGTCTGTAAAATACATATCACCCAAATAATCTCATTATAATTTATAAGTACAAACCTTAAGACTTAATTATGTAAAAGACAACGACTATGATTTTTATATAAGCAGATTTATTAGCGATGCCTCAACCATTACAATATTGTTTTAATATTTTTCCCTAACTTAATAAATTTAGTAATTTACCCTATAAAAACAAGTAATAAAACTCGATAAAATTTTGGGCCCTTCCCGGCATAATGTCATTTATCAAATAAAAAAAAAATGCTTATAATTCGTACTTATATTACACAAGCATATAAAACAATTAATAAAATAAACACCATAATTACTTCAACTAGCATATATTTATTTTCATCATAATAATTATCAAATATGTACTTCGAATATTCTGTAACGTTTTGAGCATACTGCTAGCGCCATCTATCGAGCATCGCTTGAAGCTTGCGAAGCTCAGATATGAACCATTACTTTTTGGTTTTAGCGCCATCTACCGTTTCTCATATACAACGGTAAGCAAGCAAGCGATATCTTCATTTCTGACGACTTACCATCATTGTCTGCCAGTTTGCGTGTACAAATAAATACATAAATAAAATGTTCATTGTATCGTTGATAAAAAATAATTGTGTATGTATATTACACTTGTTAAATTGGGTTTGTTTTACACCCATAGATGGCGTTGTTATTAATATAAATTTTAAACTTCGATCAAATATAACATTACACATTATAGATATTTAAATAATATAAATAAATAAATACACAAATATTAAATACTACAAAACTTGAATATTATTTCATATACTAAATCAATTTTCTGCATGTACCTATATCCTATACTATTTACTCGTACATATTTTACGCTTCAGCAATTATATATTCTGTGATTTCAGAAGCTTTTCGAAAAATCAATCATATAAACCTTTATATTATCTATTTTTGATAAGAATTTAGACAAATACCTACTTAAGTTTTTTTTTTCAGTTACACATTATTTTAATGTTTTTTTAAATAGATCATATTTCGTATAAATGAATGACTATGTTGCAATATAAATGATCAAGAGGGTTGTAGGCGGTCGTGGGCGTACCATCTGTTTATAGACCTTGTCGCCCACCATTGGGCCAGTGGGACAACTTTTTACAAGTGAAGGTGCAAGTGACATATGTATTATCTGTTTATTTATCTTTTTTACATGATCACGTCGAGATATTTTTTTAAATGGTATTCATTGCAATAGACGACGTCGTCATGGTAAAGGACGCAGATTCCTGTATCAAGATCGATTTTCATTTTTTATATATTTTTTTTTAATATTCGTTTGTAAATTTATCTAGGAAGCCTTTTGGCTATAAAATATCACATAATATCAATATAATAAAGTGTGAAATTATTGAATGAAATTGACAAGTTCATTATATGAAGGTTTCATAATTATAGGTGCAATAATAGCTAGCAATCTAATTTAATTATATTTATTAAAGTAAACTAAACTATTGCACGACATATCATTTTAATTTTTTCAAATTAAGTCAGCAAATCTCACGAGTCACGACATAACATAGATACAATAATCAACTTTATACAAAATATATCGACATTCAACCAGTATTCTGTATAACTATAGGTA
>CAJQZN010042642.1:88071-105659 GCA_907164685.1 Colias eurytheme
TGCCCATATAAGGCGACGCGATCGCCGCCCACTCATCAGACAATACTCATATATTTTTTGTATTATTATCGTAAAATATCGTAGTTGTTTACCTTTAGGGACTACGCAATCGACATACATCTGGCCACTTTAAACCTTGAATATTTCGCACTTTCTCGAATGATTAAACAAGGATATAAAATTTGTGGGGTATGGAATCATGCATTACCACTAGCTGTACTCCGCGGTTTTACCCGCAGTGCTCTGCTCCTGTTGGTCCCAGCGAGATGATGTATAGCCTATAGCCTTCCTCGATAAATGAGCTATCTAACACCGAAAGAATTTTTCAAATCGGACCAGTAGTTCCTGAGATTAGCGCGTTCAAACAAACAAAAACTCTTCAGCTTTATAATATTAGTGTAGATTGATTTTCTCGGTTAATAAAATATTCGTTTTGAATAAAAACGGAATGTTTTTATCCTATTTGTATCGATAAATAAAAAATGAAAACCAAGCGACAACACCTTAAAATTTCACACTAACATCTATTGTTATCTAGGGCCCCCGGGCGCCCTGTGTATTCTTCAATTCTTCATTTTGCACTTTTAAAGGTGATATCCAGGAATAAGGATTGCATCACAATGAAGGAAGTATTGGATTCACTGGAAGAATCTAATTCACGCGAGATTGTTCGAGCCATGTATCTTCATCTATGACTGCACAGTGCACTTTATCAATCACAATCATCTATTTGTAAACATCAGTTTTAAAACAACATTTATAAATATATTAAACTAAAATAATGAAGAATGTGTGTTCTTCACTTTGTCGCTAAATAATGCCTAAACTAATAAACATATTTCGCGATATGGTCCCAAATTTTTTAGTTTTCTATAAACATAATGGTTTTTAAAATAATACTTATATATCAAATAATAAACAATGCATATAAACTTATGTAATAATCGCGTTGTTACTAAAATTTTCAAAAACGAATTAACTGATTTTTACCGAAGATTTCGAGTTTTCATTCGGACTCGGATTCAATATTTATTCGGATGAAAATATCTTTTTGGAACTAGGATCAGGATCTAAGCCAATATTTTTAGGATAAACATCCACATTTTATTCTTTAGCGATAAGAATTTAAAATTCTTTGTTTTAGTAGTATTTTCTACTATTCCGGAAATCTTTTGGCACGCTCTGTAGCCTACAGTCAAACTTGATTGATTTAAACTCGAGTAGCGTTAGTTTTCTGGCACCAAATTCAATTTATTTTTCTTACAAAGTGCTCAAATTTGGTATCAAAATACAGAATTTTAAGACTTAATGAAATTCTTCAAAGTCTATGGTTTTGTTTTCTTCAATATAAACCTACGTACCTACTTTTATTATAGAGCAGCATGCAGCTAATATTAATATTATTCTATTTTTATAACGCTGCAGGGATTTGATTGTTTGATTGAACGCGATAATCTCCGAAACTACTGCATCGAATTGCAATATTATTTGAGTGTTGAATAGTCAATTTATCGAAAGTAACCAAACACCATTACAATAATTATGTGTAAAAATTAGCTCCATTAAAAAGCACAAGACAAAACTATTTTATAAAATACTATTATAATATACCTACTAGTTACATTAAGATTCTAACTCCGTGATCAACATTTGCGCAATGAAAACGAAAGTACATACATACATACGGATCAATTATGTAATGTGACATTTTTGGCTTGCAAAAACTCTCGGCGTCGACGAAGATGCCTTATTGGGTGCTGCTTTCGACACAGACAGACTGGTTAAGTATTTTAAAATATAGGTTTAATGTATCGTTTTGTATATTTTGCAGATGTTAAATATATGGCATTTATGGTGTACTAGCTTTCCGCCCGCGGCTTCGCCGGCGTTTTCAAAGAAAAACCCGTTCCCGTAGGATTTCCGGGATAAAACCTATCCTATGTCCTTTCTCGGGTATCAAAATATCTCTATACCAAATTTCATGCAAATTGGTTCAGTTGTTAAAGCGTGATTGAGTAACAGACAGACAGACAGAGTTACTTTCGCATTTATAATATTAGTAGGGATGTTAGGGAATATTTTGATGTAATATAAATTATACATCGTTATTTATTTAAATTACTACAAACATACCTATAGCATTTACACTAGATACTGACAAAACGTTTTCAGTAGTGGGAATCGAACCCGCAACCTCCAGGTTAATAAAAAGCATACTGTAGTCATTGTTATCCTTCTGCACATAAAACTATATTTCTGATCATTGCTCTTACCATTTCTACTGCTGCAACTCATCAAAATCGATTCACCCATTTCCACATATCAACAGAACAAACACCCTTTCACATTCATATTATGTACCTACTAGGGAATTACCACAATTCGCAAACGTTTCGCACGCACACATTAACATACTGTTTGTATGTATGTCAGGGTCACACACGTACACTATTATCTATGTGGATAAACACCATCTATGAATTTCAATTATCCTTAATACCTTAAACGTATGTGACGGTTACACAATATTTTTTCTTTTTTATTAGCATGCGGATAGAGCCTGGTATCACTACATAGTTTAAAACAAAGTCGCTTATTCTGTCCCTGTGTCTCTTTGTATGCTTAAATCTTTAAAACTACGCAACCGATGTTGATGCGGTTTTTTATTAAATAGATTTATTCAAGAGGAAGGTTTTAGTAAACAATTTATTAGGTTTTAGACAAAGCGGGCGAAGTCGCGGGCGGAAAGCTAACCTATATCTGAATAATTTTGTAACGAAGGTAAATTCTAAACTCAATCTCAGCAAATAATATAATACTATACTAGAACTCTTACTCAAACTCAAATTATTATTAACTAATCTTATTTTGAAAGTACTTACGAATCATAAAATTTTACATTTGCGAATTACCAATTCGTTTTCGGTTTCTACTTTCTTCTGTGAACCGACAAATTTCAAGATGTTTTCATATATTTTCTGTTATATAGGTATTGAAAATCCTACTTTTAATATTACAAAATACAAATGCGAAAGTTTGTGAGGATGGACGTATGTGCAGATATGTATTTATGTTTGTTACTCTTTCACGCAAATACTACTGAACCGATTACAATGAAATTTAGCACACATATAGAGGGTAACTTGGATTAACACATAGGATAGGTTTTACCCCGGAAATACCAAGCGAACGGGAACTACGGGGGTTTTTCTTTAAAAATGCGATAACTTAGATTTCTATAATTATTGATTACCATGCTATAATACTCCCCGTGTATATCTATTTTGTTTTAAATTAAACTTTGTTTATGAAAGACTGGAAACAAATTGCTTCTCAACTTAATAACATCAATTATTTTAAATTTTAATGTATACTTTTGTCCTTCTATTTTTCATATATTTTGTTTCAAAGCAATTACATATAAACTAATTTCCATTCAAACAACGGCAAATTACGTAATTGTAGGTCGTTTTCAAATACATAAGATTCACAAAATAACGTGAATATAGTGCCCTTGGATGTTAAGGTTCTTCCTAACTATTCCACCAATGAGCGCCATTTTATAAACAGTGACGTCATATCTATATACGCAGTGTCGTTGTTAACACGCTTATAAGATATATATATACATATATATAGATAGATTCACCTGTATGTTTGTATGTGACTCATTTAGTGTCAATTTTGATCCTTTTTAAACGGACAGATTTAATTCATACTTTGTACACTTATCAAGGAGCGGTGGCAAAACACAATCAAGCTATTTTTTTACTATTGATTAAAAAGTGACGTCATATATACCTATCGATATAGGTATATATTTCAATATGCAGTGGGTCGTGTTTTATACAATGAAATTTTAAATTAAAAGGCGTAGATAGTTTACCAAACAGCATCGATCGACCTTCAAAAAGTGCACACTAACGCAGATACGGTAAAGTTCTCTCCATGAATCGCGATGACCATATATCAGTGTTATCATACTGTAATGCTATTGCTACGTAAAATGTAATAAAGAAAAACAAAAACGCAATCTGAACATCCAATATTGCATACAAATATATGTAATCTAGTCATCAATCATTAGAAAACTTTTTAAAAGTGAAATAAATAAAACATTACGTAACAAAATCAATATTACACTTGGTAATGCTTTTCAAATTCATATATAGTCAAATAATTGGCCAGAATATCTAGAGGTCAAATGGATTAGCGGAGCAAATGTCACTTGCTCACCTAATTACCCACTGATGTTCATTGAAGGTTTAAATCTAATTGTAAAATGTTTGTCAATTTGAACATGTTGTATTCACTTTGATGGAGTAATAAAAAAAAACTATCGCGTAATATATCGTCAATCGTAATAGATTTTTGTAAAATAAAAAAATAAGTTCTTACGGACGAATTTCTGTTTTGATTCCACGTATCGTTATGATATTATATGAAAAGTTGGTTTCGTATTAAAACGTCAATTTATAACATAGGTAATATGTAGCTATATTTTATTTTGTGTTTTATTCACAAAGTTATTCTTCTTATCTCGAATCTGTACTATTAACTATTCTGTGGTCGAATGTAGCAATCACATTTTTTGTAACTACCCACATTTTATCATCCTCAAGCTATATAAACCATCCTATATATGTATATACATTTTAATTCACACACAAGCATTGCTGGTAGATAGCTATATAGCGAAGATTCCTTTGTGAATTATCTTTTAAAATTATCTCTTATGGCTGGACTTAATGTTTGTCTTCGTTCGTTCGTTCGTTCGTATTTCACGATATTCTATCACCTATACTAAACTTACTTGGAAGTGCAGGATGATCGTCCATATCAATCCCAGGGTGAGTTTGGGGTTCCCATCCACGATGTCTTCAGCTCTGATGTTGACCAGCTTGATCTTCTTGTAGCGGAGGAAGTCCAGCGCCATCTGGACGTTTTGCAGCATGTGGAATCGCATCCGACCTCGCTCCCGCGGCTGCAACATTATCGTTAATGTTAGAATATTTATTTTAATCTATACAAATATATATACCTCATCTATGGTAATAAATAAAGTAAATATTAGTTTTTTTGAAGGTGTTTGTTACTGTTTTTTATTACACGCTTTATATTAGCTTCACCTGTATGTTTGTAACCGACTTCTTTGGGCGCGATTTTGACCCACTTTAAACGGCCAGATTTCGTTCAAACTTTGTAGATTTATTGAGGACCGATGACAATACACTAATTTGATAAAAATTTTCTATTTTTTAGTTCGGTTTTCTATAAAAAGCGTGTTTTTTAGTTTTTTTTTTTTAAACTATTATTATTTATTTTATTATGAACCGATTGCAATGAAATTTGGTATACATAATAGGTAGTTGAAGATACAGAATAAGGCATATGTTGCTTTATATCCTGGAAATCCCACAGTAACGGGAACTATGTTGTTTTTTCTTTGAAAATACTTGTCGAGGTCCTAGGAAATCAAGTATGTTATAGATTATTATCATTTATCAAGCTAAGACCAATAGGAGCGGGGGAAAAGCGGGTAAAATTGCGAAGCTATAGTAAGAAATAATTTGGAAAATCCAAAAGTGCACGCCTCATAATTTTTTTTTTATAAATATTTATTAATTACTTATTATTTTTGTTTATTTAATAACAATTAAACCACATCGAATCAGACCCTGAAAAATGAAAGGGTTCTATTCCTGAGCATACTCAAGCGTAAGAGAAAAAAAAAAGACTCGATTAGTAAAGTATTTCGGTCGCTATCGTGTTAACAAGAAAAAGGATCCGCACATACAGACACACGGACGTCCAAGACAGAACTTTTTTAAACTGTTTTTTAACTAGTTTAAGGGCCGATTTTTCAATGCCCAGATAAACAGCTAGATAGACTTTATTCTTCAGTTAACAAAATATTCAATTTTTCAATAGACAAATAGGACTTATCTATCGAATAACTACGTTATTTGAGGAATAAATCTATTTGCCGCTCCAACGGCCAGATAGCGCGCTATTCGACTGTTAGGCGTTTGAGTTGACAACTGACGCGTCAAATTTGAGATATTTTCGTATGTCATAACATAGAGCGTAGATTTATTAACAATTAAACCTCTTTCTATATAATTATAATCAATTAAAATCATATTGAAATTGATGTTTTTGATAGTACTGATGACCATGCCATTGAAAATTTGCCGAACGCTGCCTTTAAGTATGTCGTTTCCATCGTAAAATATATAAATTGAAACACAAATTTAACCAAACTCTTTACTCGAATCAAAACAACAATCAACAATCATAGAAGACAAGTGCACTCCTGACGTGAGTCATAATGACGGTTGTTGACAAATTGCAAGATTTGACTCTATCCCGCTCTAACCTGACTAATTTAATATGTTTGTTTCGCCACTCCGAGAGCAGTGCTGCCAATATGGAAATATTTGGTCAGATAGTTATTCATCAAATAAATCACGATTGAAAAATAGGCGAGCCGTAATGAGTTAGATAAATAATTGAATAAATCTATTCGAGGGGTACTTATTAGACTGTTTATCTCGCGATTGAAAAATCGGCCCTAAATAACAAAAATGACATCAAAAATATCATGAACGTTAAAAATAGTGTTTTTTCTTAATATGTGTGTGTATGTATTATCTTACAAGTGCAATGTATGATACATAAAGACATTTTAAGTTTGAAAAATCAGATGTTTTGCGCGAAGTGACAGTAGTACCCACCTCAACGCTTCGCTTATGAGGCGTGCAATAATATAAAGAGATTGTATATTATATGAATGATATGATGTCATTATATTCGTTTTAATTGTGATACTTTGTATCGCAGATTATAATTGTATTCGAAGAAAAGAAATAATATCTAAAATCATAGGTAATCAACCGTACAATTTTCAATTAAATAGTAGTATTAGTGATTTCGTAGCAAAACACAAATGTACGTTTTTAATTTGTTAATTATTTCATGTTTAGCATGGCTATATTTTTGGCCATTTATAACATATCATGTCAAGCCACACCCTCATAGTAGATGACTCTAAGTCATGACATTGCATTTTGTTAAAAGCCATTTGTTTCAATTACTTTCATAATAAATTATGTTTTCAGTATATTATTATGGTATTATGGCTAATATTATAAAGAGGAGAGATTTGATTTATTGTTGGTTAGTTGGGAACGAATTGACTCGTTAAGGACAATTTAAATTACTATTGGAAAGGTTCATCTCTACGTAGTAATATTAAAAAAAAAGTGAAGTCCCATGTCCCCAAGTGGGGTAAGGGGCAGATGCATTATACATCTGTTTCACTGATCGATTTTCTTTAGGGACAAGTAGGTGATCAGCCTTCTGTGTCCTGCCAGACCGAGACATTTTTTTCTTCGTCTCCACCGGGAATCGAACACAGGACCCCCTCGGTTCTACGCTCACGCGTCAACCACTGTACCAAGGAGGCGGTCTTTACGTAGTAACATAGTATAGGATATATTTTACTCCTATTTATCTCGGACAGAGCCGCGCAAAAAGGCTAGTTTAATAAATAATTACGTAGACCTAAATATAAATACCTAGATAGAATTTCGTCGCGAATTTACTTGACTTTTTTTGTGTTTTATTTGACGTTTTCTATATTTTATCATTGAGGTTTATGGTAGTTTTAGGTAATTGGCATAATTATATATATTTACTATATTTTAAACATACGGAACCCCAATATCTATCTACATTCAGCTGCCATATAAATCAAGTAGGGTACCGACAGGTGCTCGAACCCGCTACCCTTGCGGTCGAGGTGAACCGCGACACCAATTGTGTCATTGCATTTATCCGCGAAATTATTTATTTCTTAATTTTATTATTTTTGTTTCTTTAGAACATATATTGTCTTTACAAGATATTATTTACTTATTTATTAACTAATTATCTTTTACTATTTAGTGCAAAAACTGTTAAGTCCAAAGAGCCGTTATTCTGGCTTCGATAAAGATTTCCGCCTGCGGCTTCGCCCGCGCAGTCAAAGAAAAACCCGCATAGTTCCCGTTCCCGTGGGATTTCCGGGATTGCGTCATTTACCCGGGATGTTTTTTCTCCTTATCAAAATATCTCCATACCAAATTTCATGAAAATTGGTTCAGTAGTTTAGGCGTGATTGAGTAACAGACAGACAGACAGAGTTACTTGCGCATTTATAATATTAAGTATGGATAATATGATAAATGGTTAATAATACTTACAAGGTGTTCGCCAGAAAGCACCTCCAGCAGGGATATGAGGTTGAGTCCATCCCGCAGGTCTTCGAACAGGTCGTTCACATGTCGGTTCACCTGCAACATCATCATCATCATCAATAACAATATAACTAGCTCCATCGACAATACAATAACAATAAAAACTTCAAAAATCAAAAATTTTCAAAGGTATTTTAGTGTTATAGACTGAAAATTAAAAAAAAAATATGATTATAATTACAAACAACAACATCCAATGTTGTAAAACTGTATATTAAAAGACAACATAATTATCGAAACAAAATTCTTATCATCATTTTATAAATAAATTGTTTCTTTTCATTCTAAACGACCTGTGATGGGTGTTAAAATTGGTCAAAAATTTATGAATTTTAAAGATCACTTAAATACAAAAAATATTATGTTGTTTGTAACATAATATGCATAATGAAGATTGATTATAGTAACTTATGAATCATTTATTACATATATGTATCAACAACGACTCTAATGAATTCAAAAACAATTACAATAAATGTTTGTATTTTTCTTAGATAAAATAACTAAAAACTAAACACTCAGATACTAATTATTATACAAATAAAAAGTAAAAACACACACACGTTTAAAAAAATATGTATGTACATTTGCACATACATAAAAGTTACAGCATTAAGGATTCTAGATGGTTGTTGGATAAGAGGAAAAAGAAAATCATTAACTTGTATACACACTAATTAATACACACATTACAACAACAACAAAATCAAAAGACAACAAAAAATTATACTAAAAACTAGCTGCATGCTCTATTTAGAAATATTATTGCAAATTCAATGGTACGTACAATAATTTTATTACTATAAGTTCTACAGAAAATTTCAATCATATTATTTAAAAGCGATAAAAAAAGGAATCTATCATCTTTTTTATAATGTTGAAAAATAGACTGTATTTCTCCAATATTTTCTACTCACTTCATTATTGAATGTTTATCGAATAAACTTTACAAGTGGTATTCAGGACTATACTTCAATATAAGATCAAAATTAAAACAACAATCATTCATGATTCCTCTTCATATCGCTTATACGTATTTTCAACAATAAACAATCAAACAAATAATGCAACACAAATCAGTATGTAACATAACTACTAAATTATTTTCTAAAAATAAATGCTAGTCGAACTACAATAAAACTTAAAAGCAATACTCATAATGCTGACGTCTATAAAATAGTAGTAAATCATAAGTAATTACAATAATGGTAGCTAAATACATACCTACTACAAATTTCTATACTATTTACAAATTACAATAAAAATTAGATGTAATTACATGTAAATTTCAGCTGATCTTTGAATACTAAAAGTGGAATATTTGCAAACGATTCACGTATTCCGTTTGCAATAAATACTCGATTATTGTAATCGACTGTTTAGATGTGCTTTTTACTTATCGATAATAATTTTTTGTCTCTATCAAAATAATGCTTTGTAAATACTCGATTAATACTTTACTCGACTGTTTACACAGAAGTGCTTTTTTCTTATCGATAATAATTTTTTTCTTCTTTTTTGTTTCAAAATAACGCTTTTGTAAGTCCGACAATAATATGAGGTCTTACTTAAGTTGGAGTTAGTTCTCAAGACCAGCTGAACACACATGCGACTCACCTGTTGCGGCGGACAGCAGGGCTGGTTGTTGACGACCTCGCACACGTGCAGCCGTGTGTACGTCTGTCCGAGCAGCGTGAAATATTCAAACACCTGGGTCAGACCGCGCAATGTAACGCTTACAATTTGTTTACGTCGCTACTTATACACAATACTACACCTAGGTTAGACGCTATCCCGCAACACGCAGCGTACCGCAAATGCATAATGTGTGCAATTAACGCATAAACGCGCGTGAATGCGTTTTCAGTGGGACTGTGCTCTTTCTATACAAACGGAGATATTTACAAGCAACTTCAGCAGGGATAGAATGTCACCAAGACAAAAGGCACGAACGACCGATCGCTTATTTTTGATTGGCCATCCAACCATCCATTAGCAATTGAAAGCCTTTAGCTGGCGATTTTTAAGCCAAACTTTCGCTCGTGTCTTTTGTTTTAAGTGACATTCTAAACCTGCAGATCAAGCATTCACGCGCTACGCTGCGTTGTGTGGTGCGGTGTGCTAATTGTCTTATGCAGCTTCGTGCTTTATTTTATGGCGATGCGTTTTGTGTTATAATCGAGCCGTTATTTCAAAAATATGATTACGTCTTCGATCAAAGACGAAAATGAATAGTATTTTCTTATTTAATTTTGCGTAATTCCTCGTGGTACTTAACCAAAAGAACATCCTTACATATCATACAGTTTAAAAATCACGAAGTTCTAATGTAACAAAGTGATAATCCTTTTCAATGGTGGTTAGAAAGACCCTATAATGAATCCAGGGTGAATCCATAACTCAGTAATTTTTGAACATCTAACAAACCTAATCACATCTATAATCAACGTAAATTAAAATTTTTGACATTATTAATGCATTCTTAACATAAATTTACATAATTATTCATTCATCAACTTGATAATTATCCAATAAATTGGTAAATACATTTTCATTCATCAGTTTAAAATATTTTATGAATAAACATTACATATTGAAAATAACACAGCATGCAGCTAACTAGAAATGGCAAAAAATAAATAACAAAAAGAAGGCGTGATAACAACTGCAACACAATGACCTAAAATATCTTTCTTCAAAAATCTAGTCTTAGACTTTAGACTTAGATAGTTAATATCTTTAGGAATTTTAGGTAGAACAATTTACGTAAAAGATAGTTACATCACTATCAGGTAATTAAAATTATCTATAAAAATAAATAATTAAGAACTAAAGTATTTGTACGTACGTAACTTAGTATGTAATATGTATTTGAATATATTAGGTCATTTTACAAAATAATTAATATTTTTAAATACAAACCTTTAAATACCTCCAGTGCTGTTCCAGAATGCGATGAAAGTAACAAAATAATAATTTGTAAGTATGTGTATGAATTAATCATTTTCAGAGGATTTAAAGCGCGATTTATTTCACACTTCTGTTTAGTATTATAAAACTACTGTATTACATTTGATGTGATTTATAAAACGCGTTTTAAATACCTTCGTCATTACATTCTAAGTATACATTTTTTTTAAGTTAAACACAGACATAATATGCACACAAGATCTTATATTCATTAGTAAATTAATATCAATAAAGATGACTGAAATTTATTTAATTTATGATAATATTAAAATAGGTATGGTATTCTGTACGCTACAAAAGAATAAAATTAAATTTAAGAATGATTTAATTTCGCTTCGGTTTTTTTGCTTAATTTTATGGTAGTGAATATCCTTCAATTAGGTTTTCGAATTTATTCTGTCACTGAATTATTAACTTATATATAATTATGAATTAGTACATAATATTTCAGTATTTAAAAAACACAGGATCGAACAAAACCGCCGACGGTTTTATTCTTTATTATTAGGAATCGAGCCCAGGACACCTCGGTCCTTTTAGAGGTCTAAATCTTATTCATAACGGTATAGGATTATCTGAGTTATGCGTGAATCATTGCTTGATTAATGCACAATAAACAGTATTGGTCCATCGACATGTGATTAATATTAAAGCAGATAAATGTGAATATATTTATTGTAAAACTAGCTGTGCAAATTCAATTATTTCTATACCTAGATCATTTATTATTCTGATGTATCACTATTCACTACATAGTATAAAACAAAGTCGCTTTCTCTGTCCCTATGTCCCTATGTATGCTTAAATCTTTAAAACTACGCAACGGATTTTGATGCGGTTTTTTTAATAGGTAGAGTGATTCAAGAGGAAGGTTTTAGTATATAATTTATTATGTTTTAGACAAAGCGGGCGAAGCCGCGGGCGGATAGCTAGTAACCCATATAACTGTAAAGTTTCATCCAAACCCATCTAATAGTTTTTTCTTGAAAACGTCCAACTATAAACTTTAATATGAACGAGGCTACGGCCGAGATTTTAAGGGCGCAAAGCCTATGTGCACATCCAGACTATAATTTCTGTACCAAATTTCATACAGACCCTAGCTATTTTTGCGTGAAAGAGCAACAAACATACATTCACACATTGTATAACTTTCGCTATACGTATAATATTAGTAGGATATAACACTAAATACAGAAGACTGTATTTAGTAAATAAGAAAGCAAATAAGAATTTGAATCTACTATTATCTGCACCAAAAATATAGATCCAATCACACGTATTTGTGTTAAATATAATCAAAGATATATGCATACATTCATATGAACTTTCTCGTCTATATATTATATAAAAACTAGCGGCCCGCCCCGGCTTCGCCCGTGGTACATATGACAAGTCAATAACTGCGTTAAAAACAACCGACTTCAAACTTGCACTTGCAACATTTACAAACACAGACAAAAATGCTCATAAAATAAAAACTACTGGGCCTATCCGAATAAAATTTTTATGGGACCAATTCGACACCATCCCACATCGAACAAAAAAAGAATCACGTAAATCGGTTCAGAAACCACGGAGTAATCGGTGTACATACATAAAAAAAAAAAAAAAACATACCGGCCGAATTGATAACCTCCTCCTTTTTTTTGAAGTCGGTTAAAAAATAGATGTTGGCCGATTCTCAGACTTACCCGATATGCACAGAAAATTTCATGAGAATCGGTCCACCCGTTTCGGAGGAGTATGCAGACTAACATTGTGACACGAGAATTTTATATATAAGATTAAACCCGTTTCGCGTTGTCACGGCATCACGGGTGGACCAATTTGGATAATTCTTTTTTATTATATTCCTTGAAGTACGAGGATGGTTCTTATGTAGAAAACGTAAATATGTACCACGGGCGAAGCCGGGTGGACCGTTAGTTTATAATATTAGTATTTACTAGTAGACTATCTACCATATGGTTTTAACGTGGGCATGGTGGGCACACATCCCCACCATAGTCAATGATGACACCTACTGCCTGACATCACTATTTGCATGTCATGCCATTTGCGCAGTTAACTTGAGCTGGACGTTGGCGGTCCATTGATTTATGGCCTGTCCAATTTTATTGGGACCTTGGAGTAAGGTCACTGCCATAATTTATATGTGTATCATGGTATATGAAAATGATGGTATTGAGTAGATACTGTTTATTTTATGGGCATTTTATAAAGCGATGATTTTATAATTTTTTAAATCCCTTGTTTAACAAGTATCGAGTCTTTTTATTCACTTTAGGTTTCAATCAAAGAGGAATAGTGTGTATGTGTATATAGCCTACCTATATAAATATATAACCTACTAGAGGTCCGCCCCGGCTTCGCCCGTGGTACATATCTCGCTATAAAAAGTAGCCTATGTCCGTTCTCGGGTATCAAAATATCTCCATACCAAATTTCATGCAAATTGGTTCAGTAGTTTAGGCGTGATTGAGTAACAGACAGACAGACAGAGTTACTTTCGCATTTATAATATTAGTATAGATATACTATAGGTATAAATACTTCATTATTTACTTTTTTCACACCTTTGCGTTTTATGGATTCGATAACTTTCTACATAGTAATTAAAGTTTGTAAGAAAAGGGGTGGTTTTATTAATTTACTGTTAATGATAAAAATATTCATATTTGGCCAATAATTCGTAATCATAGAAGTATATTTATAGACCACTGAAAGCAAAATAATATAAATACGAGATTTTACACAAACACCTATATCCTAATATGTCATACGCTTTCCTTTGAATCACCTACGGACCTTTTCACATCCTGATCCAAAATCCACTTAATCATCCGAACATCATTGGAATTCAGAGAACCAGAGAAGAAGGAAAGTTACCACATCACAAGATGA
Organism: Colias eurytheme; assembly: GCA_907164685.1. Lineage (NCBI taxonomy): Eukaryota > Metazoa > Arthropoda > Insecta > Lepidoptera > Pieridae > Colias > Colias eurytheme. The sequence goes on from CAJQZN010042642.1 coordinate 102,249, forward strand.
CTAAAGCGTAACCTAAACATGCCTGTCCAGTGACTCAGAGGTTCTGAAATCTGCAATAACATATTTGTTGAGGTTCACATACACATCTTTAAACTTCCACATCCTGAACCAAAATCCAACCAATCATACAAACATCATTGAAACACAGACTTCCATCGAGAAGGACAGTTCTTTGGTATCATTATAATGATATATGTAGTTACATATTATGAAAAATAAAAAGTAATATTGACATGATGTTAAAAGAGCACCTATGGTGATTCTTGCCAGTTCTTCTCCATGGATGCTTTCCGAATCGGTGGTTGTAAAACCATGTTATGACGATTGAAAAGTGCTTCTAGAAGATGTCCTATAGAATAAATAGATGTTCGAGTTAAGGTAAACTCAGTTACCACATCGCAAGATGACTAAACCGTAACCTAAACATGCCTGCCCAGTGACTCAGGGTCTGCAATATGCAATAACATCCTTTGTTGAGGTTCAAACATATTGCAATCTGATATCGCTGTTTGGATAGGGTTCAATGACATGGGAATTTGTTAAAGGGAATGATGCTACAGGGTGTAAGAATAAAGGTAGCATTAAATATATTCGCGTAAAAACCACAGGACAGTTCTTTGGCATATTATGATAATATATGTATTATTATATTACATATGTAATTTGTAAAATTGTAAATCTGACATGATTAAAAAGAGCAACTATGGAGTTTCTTGCCGATTCTTCTCCGTAGATACTGCTTTCCGAATCGGTGGTAAATGTTAAAAATATGTACTTAATGACGTTTCAAAAGTGCTTCTAGAAGAAGTCTAATTGAATAAATAAATGTTTGAGTTTGAGTTTGAAATAATGTACAAAAATGAACTTGAAAACAAAACGTGCGTAAAAATTACTTTTTAATATTTAAATTGATGTTCCATTTTTGATAAAATGATCAAAAAATTGTTCGTTAATTTTAAATTAAATTGAAACAATACCACTACACGTGTAAAGCACTACAAATGTAAAGCAGTATTTGGTATAGAGGAGGTTTAATAAATAACTAAAAATTTCTTATTTATATCGTACCATTTCTTCAGCCAGTAACTATTTGGTTCATTGCAAGAAATAAATTTTATAAGGACCAGGATTCACGACGAAGTTCAAACACTTCGTGGATGGATTCTAATTGAATAAATAAATGATTGAGTTTGAGTTTGAGATTATGAAGACATTTTAATTAGGATAGACGGACCGAAATGGTCAATAAGTCTATCTCTACCACAGTCCACATCTTATTTGCACTTTGATGTGTTCATCACATTGTGCCCTATATTATTTAGGTCACAATATTTTGTATTCTCAAAGCACCACAGATAACTTCAAACACACAATAAACAGTCATGTAACCGGGTCACCAAGTACCTACACTTTCTTAAAGAGCTCTCTGAATCATCGATAAAGAAGTCGTTGTTTAATAACATCGTCGATTAATTAACCGTCTTGGAATGCAAAATATACAGATAAACGTATTTTGTTATGGGGACGGCTATTTATAATAAGCTTATAACTGCAGTTAATGATATTAATGCACTTATAATAGTAAAACAAGAAGTTAGCTAAATTATCCTCATATCAGCAGCTACTGATAGAAAAAGCACCATCAAAATTGGTTAATAATAGAGACAGACAAGAAAAACTACAGTCATTTTTATTCTCTTTTGTCAAAAGTATCGAATTACCTATACAAAGCTGCTAATTCGACATTCCAAATAAACCAATTTCTTAAATTATCTCGTTTCATCACCATCGTATAAAATTATAATTTTGAAGATTTATTTATATGCCAGCACAATAAAGTGTAAATAGATAAAATTATAATTTCACACCCCCTAAGTCTAAGCCACCTAACAAATGACCCTTCCAGAGTCAAGATGTGTAGGTACTCCTTGTACCTTTGTCATAATGTGTTCTATTGCATATTATAACATCGTGATCACGACAGCACCTAAACCCTAATAATCACGCACTCCTTCACAACTCACGCGCAGCTCGATCAATCACAAATCACTGTTGACAGGTCATTGAACATTGCATTGTTATAATATAGTCATGTCTCGTATACAATCAATGAAATGCATCTTAATTGGCAGGTTAGAGAATTGGCTCGTTTGTTTAAATATTTGTTGTGCATAAACTACTGAAACGAATTTGGTGAAATATTTGGGACTGATAGTTTATAGGACAGATAGTCTGTATGTCTATTTGACAGAAGATTTTAAATGTTACTTAAAAAGTTAAAATATGAACAGCAATGCTCACTTAACTATTTGTTAAGTAACTTATAAATAACATGGTCAAACTATTGAATTGCCGTTACTGAAAATATTTTCAAAACATATTCCGATATAAAATTTGATTTAAAAGTAATCACGTGTATTCAATACGCTATCAAGATAACATCGATAACATTTTTAAAATTATTCCATTGAATACTGTTGCCCAAGGGTTTAAACAATAAACATTTAACATACGAGTAAAAACCTCAATGCGCAGTAGTAATCAATAATTTGGAAACACGAATTTATCCGTCTGTCTTTATTGGTCTTTATACACACGAAACCGCTGATTCACCGTTCGGTGTTACTTTGATTGTTATTTATTAACATCGTAAACAATGCAATATAAAATTAAATATAAATTGTTTATGTCTGTGCATTGAAATATGGCGATATATTCAGGTCACGTATTGATAAGGTGAATGTATTTCTTTTCATTTTGCGCTGACTGACTGACCTTACATTATCCTCTGGTTAATAAATGAAACGGCTGGACCGATTTTAATGTAACTTTCAACTTCGCATCTTTTAAGAAATATATTTTTGTATTGCTAATGATTTTGGTTAAGACCCAAGGGTCGTCGTGCTCATAAAAAGTAAATTTTCCAAATAACTCATATAGCTTTTTAACGTACAGAATACCATATCTATCTTAAAAAAATATTTCATTTACACATTACATACAATTCCTCGTACACATAGTTTTAATAAAATTTCAGCAGCCACATAACAATTTTTTCCATACATTGGTTCAATTATTTTAACATCAGAAGAAATATCAATACAATTACCTTTTTCAAGTGTTTGTTGACCCATTTCGTGAACGTTTTCTTTTGTATCGCATCCCGTTCATCTGAAATAAATAATTAAACATTAAAAACAGTCTTAATAATTATTTTTGTTATCACACCGTGATTAAAATTTCAATCGAATTTACAATGGCATCGTTTCAATATAAAAGCTATTTTCACGAAAAATATTTTATTAAACGCATAAATTGAAATCATAAAATCCAGACACATTCGTAACTAAACCACGACATTTTTATATTGCACGCCTCATAAGCGAAGCGTTGAGGTGGGTACTACTGTCA